>NC_051167.1:101867831-102082831 GCF_013339725.1 Rhipicephalus microplus | reverse complement strand
TCTTTGTCGCAGCGGAGCTTGCCTTCGGAAGACATGATAATACCACGGCAATATCGTTAAATAGCTCGTTTCGCAAAAACAATGTAGCGTTGGCGTCCAGGTTTTGGAGCGAAAAGTTGGCTTTATCGATGAGTGAGAATTAGAAGGGGATGCAACTGAATAAAAAATGACGTTCAGTTTGAATGAGAATAGAACTCGGACATTTTGCGTGGCAACCAGGTGTTGTACCACAAAACCATGCCGTTTCTCGAAACTGCTTCGAAAAAAAAAAATACTATATGAATTCTGGTGCACCACAGCGCCAAAAACAGACGACGGACGGAACACAGACGACGATCAGCGCTCATCGTCGTCCTTTGTGTTTCGTCCGTTGTGTGATTGTTGCGCTGTAGTGCACCATAATAATGTACCAACAAGCTCAACTCGCCGCTTCAATGTCATATAAATGTCGTGCAGTGAGAAGTCTCTCCTGCGACCGTCTCCATATTTCCTATCTTCCCCTCACTTCCGTCGTTCGCTGTCCCTGCGCCTCGCTCTCTCCTTACTCTCTCTCTATCTCTTCACCGTTTAATCCTATCCTTTTAATCTCTTCTCTATACCTCCTCCCTCGCGAGATACTGTTGAGGTGTCCTCCCCCTGAAAGACAGGTACGGGGCCCACTTTTCTCTTCTTTTCGTTTATAGTCACTTCCCCTTAGCGCATGCAATGTCGCACGAAAGAACCGCAGTATCGCACCAGATGTCAAACGCGTGAACTTCGAAACGAGTAGGTGGCTCAACGTTTCCCACTTGTTACAAAGTGCGCAACCACGCAGGTGTGGGAGTCATCTTACGGACGCGTCATGGGCGTTGGTAACTCGCCAATGGTTCAGAAGCATGGTGAGGCATATCTGAAGTGCATGCGAAATTTCGGAGCCATGTCCTAGTGTCAGTTACTGCTTATAATGGTGTCAGGTGAACTAAGCAAAGCTGGTGAACTCAAAACATAGCTCAGGAAGGTAGGTATGTCTATCCACACGTTTCAAAGGCTTTTCGTGATTTCTGTCGAGACATGCGATGTTTTGTATGCTGCTTCAAAAACAACACCAAACTTGCACACCATTGTCAAACTGATTTCCCAAAAGGGGCCCTAAAGGCTCTCACAAAATATTTTGCTTTCACAATCGGCATGGAAGACACTGCTGCTTGCACCCATTGCGTGCGGCTAAGAGGAAACTATCGACCACGCTTTTTGTCGCTGTCGTCTCTAGAGCGCACACAAGCTCCGCTAGCAACAGTGTTGGTCTGCCTTGACCATACATGCCAAGGTCGGAACATCACTTCAATGTTTGACCGGAATTGTCGACGTATCAGAAATCTGTTAAGGTATTAATGGAGCTTTCAGTGGCAGTGGCCAGGTGCGTAGCCAGAAACTTTTTTCGGGGGGGGGGGGGGGGCACCACTTTGATTTCGGAAGAAGCAACCCCTTAAAAGTGCCATTTTTCGCTCTCTATGCCATGGTGAAAAAATATTGGCGGGGGGGGGGGGGCGCACGTGTTTGGTGTGCCAGTCATCTTGGTCCTGTGCTTGCTGCTACCAATTTATATCCGCAAACTTCTTAATCTCATCTGCCCACCTAACCTTTTGTCTGCCTCTAACCCGCTTGCCTTCTCTGGAAATTTACTTAGCTACCCTTAATGAACAGCGGTTATCCTGTCTACGTGCTACATGCCCGGCCCATGTACATTTCCTCTTCTTGATTTCAACTGTGATATCCTTAACCCCGGTTTGTTCCCTAATCCACTCTGCTTTCTTCTTGTCTCTTAAGATTACACCTACCATTTTCCTTTCCATTGCTCGATGCGTCGTCCTCAATTTAAGCTGAATCCTCTTTGTAAGTCTCCAGGGTTCTGCTCCATAGCTAAGTACCGGCAAGATGCAGCTGTGATATACCTTCCTCTTGAGGGATAGTGGCAATCTACCTGTCATAATTTTAGAGTGCTTGCCAAATGTGCTCCACCCCATTCTTATTCTTCTAGTTACTTCAATCTCGTGGCTTGGCTCCGCGGTTATTACCTGCCATAAGTAGACATACTCTTCTACAACTTGAAGTGCATTATTACCTATCTCGAAGCGCTGCTATCTTCCGAGGTTGTTGTACATTACTTTCGTTTTCTGCAGATTACTTTTAAGACCCATCTTTCTGCTCTCCTTGTCTAACTCCGTAATCATAAGTTGCAATTCGTCCCCTGAGTTACTCAGCAATGCAATGTCATCAGCGAAGTGCAGGTTACTAAGGTACTCTCCATTAATTCCTATGCCTAACTGTTCCCGTTCAAGGCCTCCGAAAACCTCCTGTAAGCACGCGGTAAATATCATTAGAGAGATCGTATCCCCCTGCCTTACACCCTTCTTGATTGGTATTCTGTTGCTTTCTTTATGAAGCAATACGGTAGCAGTTGATACTTTGTAGATTTCTTTCAGAATGTTTAAATATGCTTCCTCGACGCCCTGACACCACACTAATGGCAGTACTCGCCGAGTGACAAGCACCAAGTGGCTGAATAATGCGGAAATGCACAAAATAATTTGCTTTTGAATTTCATTCAAGCTCGTAAATATTCTCCACTATCCTAATTTAGCAGGTTGAGGTCTCGACGCCTGGTCGCAGCAGCCGCATTTACCATGGAGATGAGTATGCTTGTGGCTTTTGCACTTAAATTTAGGTACACGTTGAAGAACTCAAGGAGGTCAAAATTTCCGACTCTTTCCACCATGGTGTCTCTTATAAGCATATCAAGGTTTTAAGGTAATAATTTCACAAATTAATACCGTCAAGTTTAGACGTTCACGCATTTTTGGAGACGCTATGAAGACAAGACATACGCACACGTGTTTATGCTTGATATGTTAGTAATCATTCTGACTGCACATAGTGTAGCCAGCGGTCACTAGGACAATTGTTTTGTTTTACGTTTTCTACTGTATGACCTAGAGCATCTCAAAAGCCCACTTCGTCAAAAAAAATTATGAACCATCCCCCCGAAATGAACCCTGATGGAATGCGAAGCAGCAGCGGTGCACGCGGCGTTGACGCGTTTGAAACGGGCGTCGTTACGGGTGCTGGAAAAACGGTTTGAAGCGAAACTCGGTGTAGCGTTTACTCGAGTGAATGTTTGTTTGAAGCGGCCAGACATGGGAGGCGGGTCGAGTTTCCCTGTAAGTTTCTTCGCAGGAAGACTCTTCGCTTGATGTGCGCTCGAACTGCCGATTGATGGAGAGGGTGAAGCGGAATAGACGACACGTGGCGATTGGCGACAGGCTAGGGAAAGAGTGGCGTGCGAGGGAAAGCGTGACCTACTTGGCACCGCCCCAACAACAGTGGCAAGGGGACTCGAGGAGTGTGGTGCGGACGAAGGGACAGCGTTACACAGGATAGTCAAAGGGCTGCTTCACATCTAATATGTGCTCAGAGAATGTTATATTTATCATTGTGTTCCATTGAGAGTTGAACATAACAACTAATTGTTAAGAACCAGATTGAAATCTATCTATCTATCTATCTATCTATCTATCTATCTATCTATCTATCTATCTATCTATCTATCTATCTATCTATCTATCTATCTATCTATCTATCTATCTATCTATCTATCTATCTATCTATCTATCTATCTATCTATCTATCTATCTGAACTCGTTACAACGCCCAACGCAGGTGCGCTTAGCGGCACTCTTTGGTGGGTTAGTTTCGTGAAACATTGTGCGATGAGTTGTACATCGATCTTTTGGGGAGGCCGATGCACGCTGATAAAACCACGTTGTAATGGTCAAGGAAAAACTTCAGTTTCAGAACAGGCCTGAAAATGTTTGCAGGAGGCTCTGGCGATGTAGTTCGCAACTCGAACTTGGCCACCAAATATCGAGCTGCCTTAATACGATGCGGAGGGTTGCCGCCTAGAGTGGCGAAGCGTGTTTGGCTCGCTCGTTAATTATTGCTGGATCAAAGCAGCTGGGTTTACGAGCTGCCTTAACGAGGAAGGCACCACTGCCTTCTACGCCTTTTATTAATGAGAGACCGCGAACACAGTAAACAGTGTTGCGGGTGAAGGAATGAAGGGATGGACAAGCTCCCGTCACCGCATATAGTAGAGTGGCGAATCATTTTCAGCTGCTATTACCCGAGTTTTTTTATTGATTTGTTATAAAGCAGAAGTTTGAGCCTTTATGGGTTCACGATGTACTCAGGACAAACAAAAATGAAAGAATAGGAAGAAATTAGCAAAGCTTGCATGAAGCCGCGCAAGGCTTGAAACCGCGAAACTGGATGATTCTAAAGGCTAGCCCAATGTCCTCTAGTTCCTTTTTAGGCCTTAACTATAGGTGATGCAGCTTTTATCTGTGTCATTTCTAGTTCATTGTTAGGCTATAACTAGGTTGTTTTTTTTTGTTAGTACACAGCACAGAAAAGTTCGAGTTAACCCCCCCCCCCCCCCTATGGTCACAGACACATCATTGTTGGTGCTTGTTCTTCCATCGCTCCCAAATATTCTCGCAGCCGCCCATTGCATTTCGCGTTCTCTGGTATTATCTGGTTCTACGTACCCGGGGTCTTCAACAGCTGCCATTATATTGTGTTAACCACAGCCTTCGTCCTTTTCAGCGAAAGTCGTGTGTAATGGGATTTATCCAGTTTCAATGGCACACGTACACCCGATCACAGTTACGATAGCTTGTTGGCAGGAGGTCAACAAAGGGCGATTCACGAAGTGGTTTCGCTGTTGAAAAAAAAAAACAAGATAGGAGATAAGGAATTTTTATCTATTTATTTGGTTTGAGTACACAGAGAACACGAAGGCAGAGAAAGTAGGGAAGGAACAGGCTGACAACTGCCACCTATAGGGGCACAGCGCCTGCCTGCTCCTTCGGGAAGGGGAGGCATTGAGGAAATAAGGGAAGAAAGGAGAGAGAAGAAAAAAGGAAAGTTTGAAAAGGGGGGGGGCACGCACACGCAAAAAATTAAATAGTCACATGAAAAACGTCTATAAGATAAGGAAAGATGTACGAAAACATTCAAGTTTTGAATAACATTTACCATGTTCCCGCCATGGGTTGCGTTAGCAAAGGTAACAAAAAAGTTTGAAAACTCGCATTTTTTGTTTTACCCGTAGTATACACGAAGCTTAGAATAGTAGATTTGAAGTAGTTGGTAAATATTCATTCTAAAGGACCAGGCGTGGGAAGAACGACACCCACACAAAAAGGTGTTTACATTGTCTCGACTTCTTTCTTTTCTCTATAGTTGCACGTTCTGTCTCTTAGAGGGAACACGTAAAATCGCACGAGAATATGTCAATGTAATGCATGGCTTGTTTCTTGTGTAAGATATTTATGGCAATGAAAAATAAAAAAAATCTGGTTACTAGTACCAGCAGAATTTTTCGGCATTTGAAATTCACCTTTCTTTCTTTCTTCCTCTCGGATGATTTTTTTTCTTTATTTTAGCCTATGTGTGTACTTACAGGAGGAGGAGGAAGCAACAAAAAGAGAGAAGGCAGGGAGGTTAACCAGAAAGACATCCGGTTGGCTACCCTACACTGGGAGATTAGGGAAGGGGACAAGAAAGACGAGAAAGAGGGAAGAGAGGGAAAAAAGGGTGGAGGAGAGACTGACAGTAATTTAACTGCAGCGTGTAGAACTCTACCGCATGTCAGAGGCGTTCACACAAGCCTGTCTTTCTCAGGAAACACAGCAGGGCTTTCACTGCCTTGTGGGCTGTCGAGGCATGTGGACGTTGCTGTAATAGCACCTGCACAGAAAGAGGCCGATCATCGAGTCGCCGCATTGCGTTCGCAAGTACTTGTCTATCTGAGGCAAATCGAGAGCAATGGCACAGCAGGTGTTCGATATTTTCGTCGGTGCCGCAAACATCGCACGCCGCACAGCATTCACAAACAAATATATACGAAAACAAAGGATAAACAGGAACGAAAAAAGCAAGGTAAACAAGTGGGTTTACAGGCTTTTTACAGTTCTTATAACTATAACTCGCCGTGGAGCGCCAGTATAACAATAAGTCCTTAAAATTCCCTAAGCCACTCCTAGTTCAGAGACCAGATAATGGTTTCATTCTCGCCTTGCTATACGAGTTGTCCCTTCATTGCCACTTATTTCTTCATAAAACAGAGGCAATGCGAGCAATAAGCCATTGAGCCCATGAGGATTTCAAGCTTTAGGCTGTACGGTCTTACACGCTTTCAATGATAGCAATGAAAAAAAAAAAAACTGGTTACTAGTACCAGCTGAACCTTTCGGCATTTGCAATTCACCTTTTTTTTTCTTTCAGTCGGATGATTATTTTTTTCTTTAGTTTTAGCCTATGTGCGTACTTACAGCATTCACAAACAAATATATACGAAAACAAAGGACAAACAGGAACGAAAAAAGCAAGGTAATAAAGTGAGTTTACAGGCTTTTTACAATTCTTATAACTAGAACTCGCCGTGGAGCGCCAGTATAACAATAAGTCCCTAAAGTTCCCTAAGCCACTCCTAGTTCAGAGACCAGATAATGCTTTCATTCTCGCCTTGCTATACTATACGAGTTGTCCCTTCATCGCCACTTATTTCTTCATAAAACAGAGGCAATGCGAGCAATAAGCCATGGAGCCTATGAGGATTTCAAGCTTTAGGCTGTATGGTCTTATACCCTTTCAATAATAACATGTGGGACTTAATATCCCAAAACCACTATATTGTTGAATTCCAATGGCAGATCCAGATCAAGTTTTGCTGCACTGAGTGGAACAATGACATTCCAATGGCGGATTGGGAGCGTGAATTTTGTGTTCCAATGGAAGATTGAAAGAAACCGCAGATCACGGATTTCTCCGTGGAACGAGCATTCTTGATGGTTCAGCGAACTGGGAGCGCGGGGGTAAACACGGACACAAAGCAAACAGGAGGCGCACAGCACGAGCATTCTTGCTCAGCTGAAATCGGTGGATTTGAGCGGAAGTTCAAGTGACGTATTCTGTGTGCCCGCCTTTCATCAAATCACCGATGTATGTCCTGAAAACACTTTTCACTCCCTCGCGCTCTCTCGTACTTCGTCACTAGATTTCCGCTCACCACCAACTCCCATCGAGACGCGCGCACTCTAATCGCAGATTTGGCGAGAGCTATCGCGATCGGATATGCGTACTCCATTCGCAATTAGGACCAGCGCTGGCGGTCTGCCATTGGAATTCAACATATGATTATGAGAGACGCTGTAGTGCAGGGCTCCGGGAATTTAAACCATTCCAGGGTCCTTCAACGTGCACCTAAACCTGAGCACACGGCCTAATGCATTTTCGCCTCCATCGAAAATGCAGCTGCCGCCGCCGGGATTCGATCCCTGGACCTTCGGGTCAGTAGTCGAGTGACATAACCGATTAAAATATCTGCCATAAGGAAGAACAGCCGAGTGCAACTTGACAGAGTGTCTCAGACATTCGACTGTGGCCTCCGTGACGAGCTCCATCCACGCCGTAGCCGGAGCTGATCGCGGTGGCCGCCGCCGTCCCACAATGCTGACATAAAGGCGCTTCCGTTGAAGATGACGCGCCATACAGAAGATGGCGTCACCGTGGTCACTCAGCATCTGAAGAAGTCCTGCTGCCACGGCCGCAGTTTTCTGCCAAATATAGCTATCCGCGATCACTTTAGAAAACTCTCACATTGTTCATCGAATTCAGTAGTGATCAAAGTGATAATACCCACCACGATCGAGTAAAATTCTTTAAAGAAATGCCCCAGGTGTCATTTCAAAAAAAAAAAAAAAATTGGCAGCATATCCACGGAGTGAATGGTGGGGAGTGGGGCGAAGCATTCGTCCGTCCATTCGTTCTTGCTTCCGTCCGTTCCTGCGTACGTCTATGTAACCGTCCATGCGTCCATCCACCCGTCCGTGCGTGCGTCTGTTCGTGCGTCCGTCCCTGCGTGAGTCCATCCATCCGCGCCTGCGTCCGTTCATGCGTCCATCCATACATCTGTCTGTGTGTCCGTTCGTCCATCTATTTAGCACTCCAAGTACCACCATCTCGCATCTTTTCATCAGATATTCTCCATATAGAAGCACCGCCATCCAGCGGACATTTCAAGGACTAAACGGGAGGTGGCACATGCACACTTTCTTACGGCTTGCGCTTCGGGTTTACTTCCAGCCTTTAACCAGATCGACTTCATGGTATATACTAGTTCACTGTATTCATGGCTATGCGGCCCAACGCTCGCTAAACCTTTCTAAAACCAAGGAGGTTACACCCAGCGAGTATAACGTAGCAACCCTTTCTTGTCAGATCATGCTCAATGTACATGCCAATAGCTGCTAATGGGGATCGCAGCGTGCGCGTTACCTAAAGGCCGAATGCTCCTGTCTCTCATTCCCCCTTAGCAGCCATTAACATGTGCATCGAGCACTATCTTTTATTGTTCAACAACGCACAGAAGAAATCTCTCACCGGAACCACCTTGGAAATCAAAATCGTAAGGACCGCTATTTCGGGTATGTGCCACTGGTGGTTACGTACTACGAGGGACGCACAAGGCACGCCATAAGGAGCTTCGCCCCTGAAATTACACCTTCTCCCGCTAAAGGGAACCACGTGCAGATGCGAATTAGTGGACGCTAATGCTTATGCTGACGGTGGCGTTGACGCTGGGACTCATCGTGGCAGGGGGCGCTGCGAGCGCTCGATGGTGACGGACGCACTCCACATCGCCTCCGTAGATTTTCTGCTATTTCTGCGGACATCCACCTTGGTACCCCTGAAACTTGGATTTATCGTCACCGCCAAGTTCTCCGCTTCGCCTAGACAACACCTTCGTCCAGGTGGGTCCAGTTTTGACAACTTGAGGGACGTCCTTCACTCCCGGCTACAACGCCGCCTCGCTAAGGGCTCTCAGCCCGGCGATGGCGGCCGCTAACGTGGTTACGGGCTATGATCCTACCTCAAGCCAAATGCTGTCCATGGAGCTTTCATCCTCCGAAAACACTATGCCATCAGAAGATGAATACCTCGACGACATGGTGAAACTGTGGCAACGCAAGCAAGCGAAATCGAAGTCTGCGTCTCAACAACAACGAGACGCCACGGCGGGCCACCATTCCCCAGCCTTGCAAGGAACGCCGGCGTGCCATCCCTCCGGTGGTGTGCCTACCTCTGCTCCGTCCTCGCAGCCAGCGAAGCAACGCAAGTGGCGTCCGCGTCAGACTCCTCGCCTCTCTCGCGACGACTACATCGTAGTAGTGAAACCTCGCGTTCCCTGCGAGCTACGCACATTTGTCCCGGCCGATCGCGCCGGCGACGCCATCCGCAGCTACCTCGGCGACCGGACTACCACGCAAATTCAAGTGTGGCCAATCTGGGAACAGGACATCTTGGTCTGTAGCACCACCATTTTGCCTATGGCACAGCGACTCCTCGGGGACTTCCAGCTGCAAGTGGGGGATCAGCAGCTGCCCGTTCGAGGCCACGCCGAGGCACCAGGGGATACATGCAAGGGCGTCATCAATGTAAACCCTGCTGAAAGCCCGGAAAAGATAAAGTCTGAACTGTATTGGCCTCAAGGTACTATCCTTGCGGTCCGCAAACTCGGAGATTCCGCGGCGGCGGTGGTGACTTTCGAGGGCACGAAGTTACCCCGCTTCCTCTTCTACCACTGCGTGGCGACGTATATCCGCGCCTATAAGAAAACGGTCCCTGTATGCACCAAGTGCGGTACCATCGGTCATCGACCTCCTCAGTGCCCTCACGCCGCTCCAACCCAGTGTGCCAAATGTGGAACCCCCGCACCTGCAGGTCTAGATGCCCACGACTGCCACCCCAAGTGCCTCCTCTGCCATGGCGCCCATGAGACTGGGACCAGTGGCTGCACGGCAAAATACCGAAAATATCGGAAACGCAAGCAGCCCTCAACATCTCCTCGAGGGACCACCTCATGTTCGTCACAGCCAGACAGCAGCACAAACCTGCATCATTCGGCTCCACCACTCCACGCCGACTCTCAAGCATTCCCACCGCTCGAAGCACCAGCGGCGGTACCTCAGGTGAGCAGTTGGGCAGGGAAAGCTGCTTCTAAGCCTCTCTCACCCCCTTCTGTCGATCCTCCTTCTCCCGAACTTGCGGCCCTTCGCCAGCAAGTTGCGGCACTTCAAAAGCAAAATTATCTTTTAACTAAACAACTCGAACTCTTAAATAAGCGACTTCAACCCCAACAACAGTGTACTGCAAAGCCATCCGGTATTGCCTCCTCTGTCCAGGCGGCTACGCCAGCTATGTCCAAGCTTAGTCCTCGCGCTAAGTCCACTCCCATTAAACCGCCGGTTCAAGCAGCCATGTGTACTCCAGCACTCGGAACCGGTGCTACATCTACTCCAGAAGCTCTTGAGGCTCCTGGGGCACCTCAGGTTCTCTTGCCCGCTAACCAAACTCTCCCTAGCGAAGAGCACACCCCGCGCGTAGAGGAACGCCTCACGCGCGTCGAAGCTTCGATTAATCACCTCCTCACCAGCTTCTCGGTCCAACGCATAGTAGTAGAGGTTACCCAGGCTATTCAAGCCTGGGCAATCACCCAGTTTCAACCCAAGGCATCGCGTTCCCGCTCCTGCTCGGTGAGCAGTGAGGGTACAGCTCCACGGCGTCGTCGTAAGGTGGCTACCACCACCCCGTTGTCGGACAATGCGGCCTCCGTGCCCCTCCCTGCCTCTGAGGATTCCGAGCGGGACATGGAGGACCAAATATAAAACCTAGGACAGTCACGATGGCTACCAATCGTACGTCCAGTTCAAACATTGCGTCTAAATTCGAGATCATACAGTGGAACCCTGGAGGCTTCGGGAACAGGCGAAAGCGTTCACATCTTTCCCTTTTCCTCAGCTCACTTGGCTCTCAGCCGGCCGTCTTGGCGCTCCAAGAATCTGGCCCTGCTCCATCCCTTTCTGGATACTGCTCCTATGTAGGCGGCACCACCCACATGCCTCCTCGTGCATAAAGCTTACACGGCGATACAGATCGACCTCGATCTGGATCTTCCTTACGACTACTGCATGATATCAGTGCTGTCTCAGCGGAGGGGCCAACCATCAATACATATCTTAAACGTGTACTGTCCCCCTCGCCTTGCGAGGGCTTCGTTTGCGCATCTCTTCCATCGGGCACTGCGTATAGCGGCCCGACAACCACTGGTGATTGTGGGGGACTTTAATGCCCCCAGCCCTCACTGGGGTTACCACTACGAGAAGGCCCGGGGCAGAGAGCTCAAGGAGCTCATTTCCTCGCTGAGCCTGACGCTTCTTACCGATCCGGCACAACCCACACGTTCCGGCAACTCGGTCACGCGAGACACATGCCCCGACCTCTCCCTCACCCGTCACATCCGCGATGCTACATGGGAAAATTTAGGTGAAAACCTAGGCAGCGATCACTTTTTACTCCGCATTTCGTTCACACCGCGGCAGAAAATGCGCCAACACTGGGGCCAAGCCCGTCTCACCGATTGGACTCAGTTCAGAATGCAACCATTCCCCGCCGGCCTCTCCTCGACCGAATATGCAGCGTGGGCATCATACGCTCTTCATATGAAACAAGCGAACACTCGCACCCTTGCAACCTCTAATTTGACTCCTGCAATCGATCCACACCTCCTACATCTTTGGCACGCTCGCCGCGGGCTCATAAGGCGCTGGAAACGCAACAAACTTAATCGGAAACTTCGCGCTCGCATTGAGGCGCTCACTGCAGAGGCGGCCGCATACTCCGCACAACTTTCCGATGCTAACTGGGCAGACACCTGTTCGAAGGCTGCAAACCAGATGAGCTCTAAGAGTGCGTGGCGACTCTTTAGAAGCCTTCTCGATCCCTCCACCACCAGGGGAGAAACGCAACGCCAGCTCCACCGTGTTCTGCATGCATTTCAGGGCACTACGGATGAACTCGCGCGAGAACTTTGTGACCGCTACATCTGCCGCACAATTGATCCCGCAGGCCCAGCATATACGTATTCCGGCGCCCCTAACACCGACCTCGACGCCCCATACACGCTTTCTGATTTACGATTTGCACTCACGAAAATGCGACGGGGCACGGCCCCTGGACGCGACGGAATCACAGTATCGCTCCTGGCAAATCTTCCCGACCAAGCACACCTCTCGCTACTCCAGCTTATAAATTCGATATGGGACGGTTCTCCGCTTCCAACGGAATGGACCACATCGGTCGTGACATTCATTCCCAAATCGGCAAAGTCCGTTAGTATTGAGGCACTGAGACCCATCTCACTTACGTCTTGCGCAGGCAAACTCATGGAAACCATGGTTCGCGAACGCCTTTCAGCCTACTTGGAGGCCAGGAGCACCTTTGCCGACACGATGTTTGGCTTTCGCCCGCATCTGTCGGCGCAGGACGTCCTGCTCCAGCTTCAACACGATATCATAGAGCCGACTACTATGCGCCATAACGATAAAGCCGTGCTCGCTCTCGATCTCCGCGGGGCGTTCGACAACGTCAAACACAGCACTATACTCACTAACCTGTCTACCACAAACTGCGGGCAGAAGGCTTTCAACTACATTCGCGCCTTTCTATCACATCGCACCGCCTTCATTCGCCTTAATTCTACCGAACACGGCCCGTACTTATTAGGCACGCGGGGTACACCTCAAGGGGCAGTTCTGTCTCCTCTGCTTTTTAACCTGGCGATGATGAACCTCCCCTCTCTTCTAAACGAGGTCGAGGGAATACAACACGCACTATATGCGGACGATATCACAATCTGGACCAACACCGGCTCCTTAGCGCAAATCGAAGAACGCCTGCAAAAGGCTGCCCTTCTGGTGGACACCTACGCAGGTTCATGCGGCCTGGAGTGCTCTCCAGCTAAATCGGCTCTTCTTTCAGTCTCTCCGCTACCGCCGCCTCAAATTTTACTTCCGTCCGGGCCCATCCCGTCAGTGCAAAATATTCGGGTTCTTGGCCTTCACCTCACATCGTCCTTGGATCCGAAGGGCACAATAGCAGGCCTCAGACGCACCAGCGAACAGGTGAGCCGCATGATACGGCGAGTTTCTACCAAGCGCGGCGGCCTCCGCGGGTCTCAGTCCCTCCGATTGGCCCACGCGTTTGTGACCAGTCGCGTCCTCTACGCCTTGCCTTACCTTCACCTGCGTCGTCGACACGAGCACCAGCTGGACGTCCTTCTTCGTTCAGTATACAAACGCGCTCTGGACCTACCTATTGGAACTTCCAACAGCCGATTCACGGCTCTGGGGGTACACAACACCTTTGCAGAGATGCGCGAAGCTCATCGCGTTAACCAAATCAATCGACTGTCGCAGACGCCTTCAGGGCGCCGTCTTCTACACAGACTTGGCCTTAACCCGATATCTGACCAAGACCCTCTGCAGCCGGTACCAGAGCTCTGGCGTCAAAAGCTATGGGTGGAACCTCTACCCCGTAATATGAACCCTGACCTCCATCCTGGCCGTAGACTAGCACGCGCCGCGGCCCTTCATACGCGACACTCCGATCGTCCTGGTGTCTTCTACATGGACGTCTCGGGTCCCTCCCCCTCGGGTCACTTCACGGCTGCCGTGATTACAGAGGGCAAACACGTAGATGGCCTCTCCTTTCGAGCAGACACAGTAACGCACGCTGAAGAGGTTGCCATAGCTTTGGCCGCCTCTAACCCTGCCTCACGCACCATCCTGACGGACTCGCGCTCGGCCTGTTCTCAGTACCTTCAGGGTTCCATTGCTCCGCTGGCGGCTAGCCTACTACAGGCAGCCTCTTGGCGCTTTAACCCTCATCCCATTCGTATAGTGTGGACCCCAGGCCACTCGGGCCTGCCCGGCAACGAGGCGGCAAATGCCGCTGCCCGCGCTTCTCATGTCCGGGCCGTTGCCCCTCCATGTCCCGAGACGGAATCTGGCAATACCAACCTGACGCGCTTTCGCGAAATTTTGGCTTATTACCGGGCTTCGCGCCGCCTCTACCCGGACCCCGCACGCGGTTTGGAGAAAGCGGACGAACGACTGCTACGCCGCCTGCAGACGAACACCTTTATCAGTCCGGCAGTCGCCAGGCACTTTTTGCCGGAAATCAATGGCACCTGCTCGACCTGTCATGTGCTCGCCGACACATATCACGTCGTAGCATCGTGCCCAGTTAATCCCGTCCCTTTCTCATCCCCTTTTCCTATCCCAACTAGAGAGGCTTGGGAGGAGCACCTGCTCGGCTGCTCTACCTTGGCTGCACAACGCTCCTTGGTGGAGCGCGCACGGGCAGCTTCCAGCTCCACTGGCGTCCCGGAATAGGGTCTTGCCACTCTAGCACGCCGATGGGCCACGTCGGCACTCTCTGGTAAACTTTTTCTGAAATAAATGTTTTTTACCACCACCACCATCATCGTGGCATTGCGCAGGAGGGAATTCTCGTGATGCGTAGAGAACGCAGTGATGGACCACTGTTTTCTTTCGCTGCTAATGGGCAATGAGAGACAGAAGACTCCAGGTGGACACAGAGATCCACAGACCGCACGCTGCTCATGTTTACTGTTGATCAACGCAGAGGTGGAGGAGGAATCTTCCACCGGCATGCACTACCTGGGAAATCAAGATCCAGAGATTATATACACGAGGTGGCCAATGAGCAGTCATGCCTAGTTCACACTGAAACATCCGCTTTCTACAGCAGCCGAAATTCCCCTGCCGCCGAAACGCAGCGTTGTTCGCACTGGATGCGCCCCGCGCCGCCGAATATGCCATCTACCACGGGGCGAACGCGGGATGGATGCGCTGTCACCCGGTTGTTGTCGCGGCTCGCAAACGCCACTACGCTATCCGGTGGTGTACACTTCGACGATTCTCGTACGCAAGAAGCAAGAAAAGACAGCACTGCTTACTTTGCCGGCAAGTGGCTGTCTTGTAATGCACGAAGAGCAGAAAAACCACCGACGCTAGCGGCGTTGCTGGGTTCGTTTTGCTCTGCAAGACCGCAACAAGTTCGGTAACGCCAACAGCAAGCTCGGTCACCTCTTCCACGAAATACGGACGCGAAGTAGGCACAGAGTAGGTTAAACTCCCGTTGGTTTCAACATTCAGTTACGTGCACTGCGGCGTAACAAGTGAGTAGGACTTGGCCGCCATTTTTCAAAACTCCTTGACTAGCGCTCCTACTGGTCTGTGGTGACCGATTCAGCGGCAGACGCCGCAAAAATCGGTCCGAGAGCGATCGGCGCGGAGAGGGCCCTTTCGGCGGAACTCGCCGCCGCCGAACCGGATTTGGAGCACTTTCTGTGGCCGGAATGCTCAGTGTGAACGCGGCCTCACGCTGGCCATGCGCAAGCAGTCGGTTTTTTCAATCAAGACGCTGCCTGCGTCGGCGCTGTGGAGCGAGAAAGGGGGGAGCGTAGGGGAGGAGTGAAGGCGAAGGAAACGCATATGCGCAGTAAGGTTGGTCACACAGCAGGAGCACCGGATTGAACTAGACCATAATAAGATGCAGCGCATCGAAAACTGAAGACTCATCAACGATCAGATACGCATGAAAACGGACAGTCACACGTGCCAAACATACGGCGATGAAGGAAAATTAAATGTAGCAAACAAAGAGGGGATTCCTGCAATGAGCTTATGTTAAAATTCGCTGCCCCTTGGCCCGTGGCACTAACATGCAGTGCACACTACAAGAGAATTGGAATAATGTATATATGCCTTGTGTCCAAGCGCTTTGGAAGGTATGCCTATGCTGTAGTACAAACAAAACGACGTGAAGTGTCACGGCCAGGGCTTCACCGAGGAGGGTACATTTGCTTCGTAAGAAAAATCGCCGTGCCTATTCACACGCCACAGGGGGTGTGTGGCTGGAAATATCGGAGAACGATGTATGCAGGAAAGCGCTGAGGCATTCCCATTTTCCATTATTTCGGCGGATATTTCCAGTCGCGTTTGGGTTGTGGCACTCTTTTTACTGTTCGTCGGCTCGAAACCCGAATCGTTTGGCTCAAAGAAATCCATTTATCATGCGGAAGCGGTGCCATTATTAACGAAATCGTTTTTCTTTTCGCAAGCGGTGTTTCTGTGATCGACTTCCGCGTTTGAGTGACCTTGAAAGAAGAATACCGAGATCGTAATCTCGTAATGTTCACAAGCGTACCAAGCCAACACGAAACGCTACAGAACCAAGGGCAAGCACTGAGGGCTGAGGGGCGAGCGAAGTATTTACATTCCAGCAAGTGTTCGACCAGCAATATATATATATATATATATATTATATATATATATATATATATATATATATATATTGCATTTGCTGCAAAGGTAAAATAGGATGTTCGCACTACGCAGGAGAAAGAGAGAGAACAAGGGTAACAGAATTGGACAATGGTAAACCAAGGATGAGCGCGGTTAGCTACTCTTCATTAGGACAAAGGACAATGATTCTGAAGCGCTTGCCCAATGGATAAAATGGGGCAAGTGAGACTTGTAGTTATGCGTACCGTTCTTTCTTTCTTTCTTTCTTTCTTTCTTTCTTTCTTTCTTTCTTTCTTTCTTTCTTTCTTTCTTTCTCTTTCTCTCTTTCTTTCTTTCTCTCTCTCTTTCTTTCTTTTCTTTTCTTCTTTCATTATTCCTTTCTTTCTTTCTTTCTTCTTCCTTTTTTCTTTCTTTCAATTCTTTTTCTCGTTCTCATTGCGTAATTTTCTCTCCTATCTGTTCCTTCAAGCCAGGAACTGGACCTTCATCCACATGCTGTGCTTGACATGTGTATCATCCTCCTCCTCCTTCCTCTACCCACCGCTCTTTTTTTGGAGGGGGTGGGGCATGCATATGTCTGCAGAGACCAAAGCCAGTTTATAGTTCGCGCCATTTTCATTTACTTTATTTTTCTTCCCGTGTACGTACGATTGTAGGTACAACACTTTCAACAACAGACATGCACCATCTAGCCCAGTAGGAGTTCTTCTAAAATGTCGCGCAGCGCCACCCTTCTCTTGATACAGGCAACAAGTCATCATCACGCGTTCATATAATGGCAACGATCAAATCTCACTAACGCGAAATGACAAACGACCTCGATGAAAGACCAGACTGCCATATCGGATACGATTGATCACCCAGGAGCCCACGATCGAGAGCATCGATCGATTATAGGAAAACAGCACATGCACCACGACCAGCTGTTCAGGACGTGCGCATTAGTATTGCCCCCACTATAGGTGCTGTGCGTGTGCTATTTCTAGGCATGTTGCACAATTGTGCATGCAGCGTCTGATGATGACAGCCGAAGCGTGTGCAAGTCCACCTAGTGGCTAGGGGGCTCGGATCTTGACCGAAGGTTGCCGGTTCGATTCAATCGAAAATGCGATTGCATTTCAATCGAGGTGGAACGGTAGAGGCCCGCGTACTGTGTGTTATGAGTGCACGCGAAAGAACACCAGATAGTCAAAATTTCCGGAGTCCTTCCCCACGGTGTCTCTCATACGCATATCTTGGTTTTGGCGCAATAAAACCCCGCATATTATTATTGAAGCATATGCGTTCCTTTCCATTGTTGCTTCAAGAATCCGGCTTATCACCGAAGGTGGCATTTATTTATTGCGGTTCGAAACCGAAAAACTTCTGTTCCATTTTATCGCCTGAACCCTTAAATGTAGCACTAAAAAGGCTCCCTTTTTAGCTTATAATATCTCCAAAGGAATCATATCCTCTACCGTATACTTTTCTGCGTTTAAAAAAGCCCATAAAAAGTCTTAAAATATAAAGAATGAGCTATTTATTTTCTCCTGGCATTTTCCTTCTTTTCGGCTCCATTATAGACGGTAGCAATCTGTTGATGTGTCGTCATGAGAAAACCAGCCCTCGATTGGTCTGTATACGGGTACTCTGCGTTGGGAGCTGCCTCAACCCCTGCTTTGTCATGCAGTAGCGCACCTTTTCTGCCTGGTCTCGCAGGACTATAGCATGCTCTGTCACATCGTTTGGTGCGTTTAGCGACTGCGCAAAAGCTCGTAACAGCGTGTAGTCTAAAGGCGCGATATCCTCATAGGATCAACGCCTATAGGGCTGTCGTAGTCACATTGCTTAACGCTTATACCAGCCTTTCATGGAGTCACGTACGATGAGATGTAAAGACTTAGTTAGCTGCATGCCTTACTTCATGTAACATTACGATTTCTTGCTATATCATTCATTGCTTCGCCTTGGAGATCAAACGGTGATATCTTCACTAGGCGAAATATTAGACCCTTGACCTTCATAGGTGCATCATAAAACACTGAAATAATGTCAACAACTATGGGTTATATTGTATCCTTCTAGGCGTATCAAACGAAGTTAGATACAAAGTTTTGCCGCAACATTCACGAAGACAGCAGGTCCTAAGACGTATAAATGCGAACCGAAATAAACGTCCTCCTTGATTTAGAATGTTTCCATAGAAACGCGCGAAGGAGAGCTGACACAGGGAAAATTTCGCATTCGCCACAATGTGCAGGTTTCGTCTATCAATTCACAAAACAATGTAAGAGGTAATATCGTTCGATGCTGCAGCAGAATTGTCGAGGTCGCATGTATAAGCCCACGAGCCAGCTGTGCCAGCGTCGAGCAGCCCTTAACCGCCTCCGGTAAGCAGGAAACCATTCAAGCTGGCATACGCGTATGTCGTTGTTTATCGTCACAAGCATGGTCGGTAGGAAGCGCTGCAGCAGATGCCGAAAGTGCGCCGAAAGGGCACAGCGCATATGCGGTTCAAAAGGCTTTCGCCAACTGAAACGGCTGCGTTTTTTTTTTTTGTTGTTTACTCGCTATACCTGATACGCGTGAACTAGTCAGGGTTACATTGTACGCAGGGCTGAAAACGCGTCATTCTTTTCCGTTGTAAATTGTTAGCTTAGAAGACGTTGATGCTTATATAACCTCGGCAACTGCATTCCGTCGTGTTGCGCAGCACAAGAAAAATAAAGAAATGGTTATCCTAACATAACAAAAGAGACGTCATTATTTTTCGTTATCACTGGCGCATGGCAGCGTGACGCATCCAATAGCAGCACTAAATCTTATCACTTTCAGAGTTGGCATGCGAGAGCGCAAAACATTCACATCTAGAGAAATGAGGTTCCCGTGTTTTTTTATTCTCATATTCAAAAACAAATAGTAACGTGAGGTCCTGTGTTGTCTTTTTTTTACGCTGTGCTCTGCGTTTGTTTTTAGAGACGAAGTTCATTCCAACTCGCTCCCTGTATGTCACTCAATTCGTGAACAAATGCTGTGCCTTCCTTGACTTATAATCAAGTTCAAAACATGCACGAAACGCAGTAAAGACAAACGAGAAGTGTGATCGTGGTTTAAAAGTTCGTAACGTTTCTGCAATGCAGAAGAGACTGCTGCTGTGCTAAACAAGAGACTAAGAGTTGAGACAAAACAAGTGAGAAATAATAGAGCGCCAAACTTGAACTGTTCATTCTAACTGCATGCGAGTCAAGGGTTTGAATAAGTATAGTCTAAAACGTATTGCGCCCGACTTACTAGTGGGTCTTTGTCAAGTTTAATTTCTTGTTTGCTCTTAAATATCGAGAGACGTTGTGCTAAGGCCCAAGGCAAGCTCTTCTAATCCTGAGGTTGGGCGTGGCATTTACGAATTCGTACTCTCGTCTCCTTGGAATGGCGAGCACTTCGGCATGCAACATCTGCGCCTGCGAGAAACGCTTGAGCACATTCTATGTCATTGCCCAGCATACCAGACTGAACGACGTATTATGGAAGCCAAGCTCTGTCAGCTGGATTCACGGCCGCTTACAGAATAGAAGATCCTGGGACCTTGGCCGACGGCTTCCCATACGCGCAAAGCCACGAAAGCCCTCTTGTACTTTTTAAGGACCACCAGACTTCACGACCGCTTGTGAAAGAACTGTGCGAGACCGTGCTGTGTAGTCTCGAGCTGACTATTCATCCTTCTCTTTCTTACTCCTCTTCTTTTCTATCTCTTTTCTTTCTATTATTCTCCCTTTCCACCACCCCAAGTGTAGGGTAGCCAACCGAGCCAAGCTTGGTTAACCTCCCAGCCTTTCCTCTCTATTTATCTCTCTCTCTCTCTTCTAATCCACTTGGTCACGTGATAGCAAGCCGAAAACATCTGTCAAAGCAAGGAAAAAAATAAAGAACAGAAAGAAAGTGATTATGTGCTATCTTATCTGACAGTAAATAACAATGGTAACATGAATAAATATAGTGAATTAACGTTCTGAAATGAGAATATGACTATGAGGGATGGCGTAGTGGTGTGCTAGAAAATATCGACCAACTGAGGCACTTTAAGGTGCACCTAAAGTACACAAGCCTCGAAAATTTTCGCATGCATCAAGAACACCGCCAGCGTTGCTTAGGTTTGACACCATTATTTACGGGTCAGCAGTCAAGTAAGAAGACCATAAGAATGAAATGAGTAAATATTGGCGAATATATTGCTTATTCAGTTGAGCTAGCGATAGTAATCTTTTTTTTTCTTCAATAAAAGCCACTTCAAAAGCCTAGGACAACGGCTAAGCATGTCCGTTGATTTTCTTATTTACGTAGAGTGACAAATCTCGTTTTTGTCACGCGCTTGATTCTAGGTAAATGTGAATCCCTATAACCAGACAATATTTGTCAACTACTGCGAAGAAGCTGCGCATAGAAGGACACAGTCATGCACATACAAAACGACGCAAAAACACGCGCTACACGGAAACTTGGTGCTGCCAATCTGTGCGAAAAGTTCTGCATAACTGCATTCCATGACTGGTTGAGTGCATATTGAGTACATATTAAGCACTTTCATTGCTAGTTACTCTGTACGTTACTCTGTACTCATTGCTAGTTACTCTGTACAGAGAACGTAGCTATACGTTCTCTGGAAGACTCAAATCGCATCATTGCCCTGAGCTACTACGCGCGTGGCGGGGACCTTGGGCTTCCGAATTCGGAATGCGAGGTTGTCCCGTTGCTTGGTTCTTTCGTCTCCTCAACCAGCCATGGAATGTGGTTATGCGGAATTTTGCGCGCGGAATGGCAGCAGCAAGTTCACGTACAACGCTTGTGCTATAGCGTCATCGTCTCCTTTTTTGCGCTGCTTCTTCGAGGATCACGACCCATGCACCTCAACAGTACATATTAACTGCTATAGGTGATTCTAGAGTTGAGGTGCCGAGAAACCCGTTGAGGTGTTCTTGAAGAACCCGATGATTGTCTGGGTGATTCATTGCCCGCGACCTGATGACTACCCTGTGTTTGGCACTGAAACGCTAAAGTGGAACAGTTGCGTTAGTCAAACATGACTGACAGGTGAAAGCAAGCTTCATCTTCTCAATAATTTCGTTCGATGAAATTTGATCAAAAGAACGTGGGGAAAAAAAAACTTGCAGGATACCTTGCGTATCCGCCTCAATTGGTTGGTTGGTTGGTTCCTCAACAACTTGGCGCAACCCACCTAGGGGGATAGGCCATGACTGCAAGGTGAAATTTATCTTCTTCGTTTTCGTCTAAGTTGATGCGTTGAACCCTTTTTTTTGCGAATCAGACGAGTGGTAATAAACTAGCGGTAATAAACATTCCTCTCAAAACTACCGACCCATATCGCTAACATGCATTTGCTGTGAATTGCTCGAGCATATTATCGCCTCCCATATTTACACTCTACTCGAAAATAATTTCTTTTTTTTTCCTCAGCAACATGGTTTTAGAAAAGGTCTATCGTTTGAAACACAACTAATAGAATTCACGACTAACTTGCACAATAAGACGGATGCTAATCTTCAAACAGACCTTATTTTTTAAAAAAATTTCGCTAAAGCCTTTGACTGCGTTTAGTACTCATGTTTATTCTCGAAATTATCCGCTATTTGTTTAATTTCTTTAACATCATCATGATTTCCTAACTTTCTTTCCTTGCGTCAGCAGTTCACATCAATGAACATTTTTATCTTCTCTCTTTGTGGCATAACATCAGGCGCACCTCAGGGCAGGGTCTTTGACCCTTTCTACTCTTTATATACATTAACGATTTAACCACTGATATATCTTTTAACCTACGTGTTTTCGTGGACGATTGTATCATTTACCGTTCAATTAAAACCACTGAAGATCATTTAGTCCTTCAAAATTACCTCACAATTATTACAAGGTGGTGTGAAAGGCATCATCGTATAAATATTTAGGCATTCATTTTAAGCCTAATCTTTCACGGCCAAGGCTTCCAGGCCACTTGGATACCTGCGCCAGAACCTGCGGAACTCGCCAAGAAATGTAAGACAACTCGCCTACGAAATTGTTTGTCCGCAATTAGAATTCATCATTGTGGTCTCCAAATCAAATCTACCTAACTGACAAGCTCGAGTCTGTACAAAACAGAGTCGCTCGTTTCATTACCTCCACCTACAGCCCCCATTCTAGCATAAGGCAGATAAAACATGACATTGCTCTTGTGCAGTTAAATGTACGTCGTTCCATTGTTCTTTTATTATTGTTCCATTAATATCGCTACAGCACAGGCCATTTCCCCTTCCACTGGAAGCGCCCACACGCATATCCCGCCGCTTACACAACCAAAATAGCATTAAACGCACAAGTGGACGAACTAACGCTTTCAATTCAAGTCCGGCCGGCCGCCCGTCTGTCTTTCTTTCTGTCTGTCTGCCTTTTTGTCTGTCTGCTCGCCTGCCTCCCTGCCTGCCTCCTTAAAACGGACGGACGCACGAACGGATGCTTCATCCCACTCATCATTCCCTCCGTGGATATGCTGTGAAAACCACTAATACTATCTAGTTATATTATTCCCAAGGACATATACACAACGCCATTTATAGATCAAGTCAAACTAGAGGTGGCCGCATACTACTACTACTACTACTACTACTACTACTACTACTACTACTACTACTACTTCTTCTTCTACTACTACTACTACTACTACTACTACTACTACTACTACTACTACTACTACTAGTACTACTACTACTAGTAGTAGTACTACTACTAGTAGTAGTAGTACTACTACTAGTAGTAGTACTACTACTAGTACTACTACTACTACTACTACTACTACTACTACTACTACTACTACTACTACTACTACTACTACTACTACTACTACTACAGAGGAGGGAACGGCTCACGGCGTAAGGAGCTTCACCAATAGAACAAACTAACCGCCTGTACTATCTCGAGCGTGGCCCCCTATCTCCTTCGTGTATCGAATAGACGTGTGTCGCTAGCATACCTGCGCATGCGCAGATAATTTTTTTGCGTCAGCGTTGTTTTCCACCAGGCAGCAAACTCTCAGTTGATAGTCCACGCGTTCAGCAGTCTTGGTCTATTTTTTTATTGTGCCCACGTTTGCAAGTCTTGGCGTCGTTCAGCTCGTTTCCGGCGAAAAAAAGCTTTACAATGATATGACGGCGCTTCTGCTGATGACGACGCAGAAAGATTCGTAGCGCTTCTACGCGCGATAAGCGAGTGGGCTTCCTGATGTTGCCATGGAAACGAGAGTGCTTTCTTTTTCGCCCGAAGTTCGCACCACTCGCTCGCCGGATACTCGTCGTCGCAAGTGCGAATGTACTTTATCTGGAAGAACCCGCGACGGCATTCGGTGGGCCGTGTGAACGCCTGCAGACTGCGTGTCGTGCACTGCGGACGAAACTCAAGTGTCTCGCAGCAGAGCGTTGCGAGTCAGTGCGGAAGCAGTAATGCGGGCGCAGTTCTTCGCAGTTGATTCAATTTTTTCAACGGTGCGTTCGCGACAAGAAGAACACAAGAGTCTGCTGCGGCCTCAAGAGAAAGTCAAGCTGAAGAAAAGTAATACTCGAAGATTCGTCGAAGAGCAGGTAATGTTAACAGGCATTTCACGGAATGCATGCACAGTATGCAGCTTTTTTCCCCCTTCGTACCCCCTTGTTACACAGGCAAGATCTAACGACGATTAACCGCGTTGAACCTCGGTTAGCCCCCATCACGGTTGATTGATTGATTTGTGGGGTTTAACGTCCCAAAACCACCATATGTATATGAGAGACGCCGTAGTGGTCTCCGGAAATTTTGACCACCTGTGGTTCTTTAACGTGCACCCAAATCTGAACACACGGGCCTACAACATTTCCGCCTCCATCGGAAATGCAGCCGCCGCAGCCGGGATTCGAACCCGCGACCTGCGGGTCAGCAGCCGAGTACCTTAGCCACTAGACCACCGCGGCGGGGCCCCATCACGGTTCGCCGATGTTGCACAGCGCAAAAGCGCCCATGGTTAAAGCGGATAACCCATTCTCCATGGCCGTCATTTCTTTGTTTAATAACGAAATTGAGATTGCCAAGCTACATTCGCTACAACCACGGTTGGCGGCATAACCGTCGTTTCACGTACCGTGTAACTTAAACTAACTGCGGTTACACGTTACCACGGTTACGTTACTCTGGTTCAGGTGGCATGTGTAACAAGGGTATTAACTGTACGGACAGCATGCGCCAACCTGTTTGGGAAAGAGAGCAGCGTAGCGATATTTACTTCTCGTCCTTATTTCTTTAAAGAAACAAAGGCAGATATTACGAGTATGTCATCTTGAAATAGACAGCGTAAACGCGACGTGTTTTGCGCTGGAGGTGCCTCGTGACCTGCGCGTATATTTGTCGTTTGCGCATATTATCACGCTTGTGAGCGGCTGACCGAGCGTGTCGTCAAAGGTCGGGCGATATGGTTGGGTGTATGACTTCGGGGACGACAAAAGCAAAAATTACGAACAAATCAGAGGAAGAGCTGGACTTTCCAGAGAGCACGAAATACGGAAGCGCAAGAACACATTCTAGCACAGCGCCTTGTCAAAGTTGTCGTTTGTATTGGGCTTCCGGTTTCCGTGCTCCCTTGTGAATGAACCTTACGCAACTTTCCCAGCGTCGCGCCCCAAAAATGTAAAACAGACATACAAGTGATCAGCTATTCCTTTTAGATGCGGAGCATCTTATACTCGCGCCTTGTAGTGCGCCGTCCGCGCCGTCCGCACCGCTTCTCGAACATTCGACAGCTGACGCGCGCGCATGCGCCGTCGCCCACTCTTCCACCATCTGTGCACCCTTCCTCCTCTACACACCGCGTTCGACATCTACAATTCTCCTGATTCTCCAGTGGACGCGCATGTGGCGTCGCGCTTCGAGAACATTCAACAGCTGACAGTGCATGCGCCGTCGTGCTGTATATATACTCAAGGTCGGCGCTCGCTCGCTCAGTTGCCGCTCGTCGGTTGGTTTGTACGGCGCGTCGACGTCCAAGGTCGCGGTGAAATGAATTCCAACGAATCCACAAACACAATGATCGACGTCCCTTCGACCAGCGCCGCCCTTTCGCATACGTGTGTACGTGTTCACTCATTTAACACCCCCTCCTACAACCACGTTAACCAATTTAGCCATCGACCCAAGTAAGTCGCACTTTAACACCCCGTTAACCAATTATATGGTCCGCATCCTCCTCAGTGTTCCCCCGAGGGAAGCTGCGGGCAATTTTTTTTTTAGGGATTAGATATTTGATGGTTATTCTCTTACTATTATCACGGCAACAGTTAGGCTTCGTTACTAACATGAGGCGATGGTTTCATGCTACATTGTCCAGTCAGAGAAGAAAAAAAAGTTCAAGTGCGAGAAAGAAAGTAAAAATTTGTAAAGCTTACCAAAACACCCGGTAAGCTAATTTAATTTATTTTGCCTATTTATGTTTGCATTGAACAGCCAAAACTAAGCACAGTATATATTGACTAAGATAAGCTTACTTAGCCTACGGATCCTCCTTAAAGTTTTTTTTTTGTAATGAAATAGTTAATGTCAGTCTCAGTTAGTCCTCTTGTTAGTAGCTTTTCCCTGCCTCAGGTTTTCCTGCTTGATCTTCATTAAAGTGCAGAGCAAAAAAAGAGAAAACATTCAGCCGCTTAGAAGTAAGCTCACGTTTTTGTAGGGCAGTGTGTGGTTGGGTTAGGGCGGACGCTCTACGAAGATAAAAATCGCCGCGGAGGCTAAATGTGCGCCTGTGGGAATGTAATACGAACATCTTCATTTTACTTCAACTTTCCCGCTCCGTATATTATGCTCAAGAGCAGAAGTTACTTCTGCTTGGCGTTTGTGCCTTCCATCACCAGCACCAAGAATGGTGGCCATCTGCGCACTGATTACAGAGGCCTTAGCAGACGATATGCGCACCGGATTTTCGACGGCATTATGCGCATATAAAAGTAGGTGGCGTCTCTCAACTAGGATTTGAGACGGCGCCCGCCGTGACAGAAACTTCGCTATTGGCGCCGTAAATGAGCTCCACGGTGGGTGAGTTGAAGCAAAGAACGCGTCAGAGCGTGTACGAAAGTCAGCGATTTCGGCGCAGTTCCGTGCACGAAGTAGCATTGTTGCGGCAAGAACTTTCGCCTGCAGACGCCAACGCAACATCCTGTCTAGGCGATTACACGCTGGAAACCCCGAGCGGATATACGAATGTGGCGATTGTTTTCCAGGCCGTACGCCCCTCTAGTTAGTGGGATGAACATTCGGGTTAATGTTTATCAAGGGCGGATACTATATTCGCACTTGTTGCAGCGTATGAAGTTTGATTTACTGCGTGCGCGAATAAACAAAAACAAAAAGACAGAGCTTTGGAAGCTTTACAGTAGTGATAATGGGCGATTTCGAAGGCTGGTTGATTCTAGGTTTTTTTCTATAGGCCTTGACTAGGTGATGCATGTTCATGCTAGGTTGACTCAAGGTCACTGCTAGGCTTCAGCTCGGTGATGCCTGGTTGTTTTTGCGTCTGCAATTAGTGAAGAGAGGTGTAAGTTAAATAACAGACCATACCGGATGTCCAATATCCAGAGACAGAAACTCGCAGTGACGTCAAGTGTTCACATCTAACTTACATCTACAGGGGCGTCGTAGTTGGCGTATAGTGATTTCGTCGCTTCAGAGTCTTTCCACAGCCACCGTCTAGCGTTTTCCGTTTCTTAATATTCTCTCGTTGTGCGCACGTGTGGTCCCCAGCTCGCGGCCGTGACGCCACGGCGATTTGTTGTGGGGATAACTGGTGCTTCCTTTATTGTAGTGGACCAGTGAGGAATTGCGGAATTTACCGAATTCCCGTGAAACCAACCCGTTTGTTGGGCTAACTGTGACATTCGTTTTCAGTGCATCAACAGGGAGTAATGAGAACTACGTCGTTTTTCTTCTGTGTATACGTTTACGGTGGTGATAGTTTGTTTGTTACGAGTTGAACGATTGGATGAACAGTTTCGCTCATTAAATGCCTCATTAAATGCGAGTATTGGTCATCGGCGTCTACACTGTTGGCATGCAAAACATTTTGTCACAGGATATGACGTTTCGGATCACCAATATTGGGACGTCATCGTGACGTCGCTGACTTCCCAAACTTAACGGGATGATGACGCCATCATGACGTCCCTGATATAAAAAATGTTGACGTTGTCGCAAGTCATCGTCGCTTGCCCAAAAGTGCACTCGTCACATGAGTCGATACTTAAAACAGTACATTTACAGCAAAATAAGTGTTGGTAATAGAATTTTAAATAAACGTTACAAGCCTGTTTTTTTGCCGCCGCTTGCATGTTTTTAACTGGCATGAAGCCAAGTCCCTCAATAGCCCCGCTTAGACTCATCGTCGGTATAGCGCCGCTTATTTCGCGTGCCACTTGTTGTAGTCTTCGCATCTGTCACGGGCTTCAACCGACGCAAACAGCGCTCAAATGACGTTTACGTTAAACAAACATACGACCTGTTGGTTGAACAGCGCGAACTAGACGATGACGAGGAAGAAAAAAAAACCCAGACAAGCACTGACTCGACACTAAAATTTATTTGGGAAAGAACAGCATATATAAATATGTAAAGTGCAACTTAACAAAAAGCACAAAAAAAAACCGAACAGCGAAACATCTAAACATGCCGTGAGCAAGGACAAAAAAAAAAAAAAAAAACAGATATACATTGGTATCTTCTGCACCTACTGCAAAGATGCATGTATTCTGCATCGCTCAGCGAAATTGACGTCATGCTGACACACCTATCGTTTTTTCTTTCGAATGCAGAAGACTTCAATCGCTTTCATTGCTACATAGTTTTTATGATGCGACAGTATCATTGTGACGTTGAAGAAGGGTGCGCAGGTCTATTTATGTCAATGAGCTGCGAGAATATGATTTTGTCTCTGGTAATGAGCGTTCATTGATGATGATAATGAACACACGACCCCCAGCGCATGTGCCGTGTGACACTTTAATATCGGTTTCGTCTGCGTGCTGTTTACGTCACTAAATCTTCGTGCCCCGCTTTCGAACTTTGTAACTTTCGCTAAATGCACTTGCACTTTGTGCTTAGATCGTCGCGTTCAAGCTTTCATAAATACTTTTTCATCTCGTTCATCTTACGCCGCCATCGTTCATGTGTTGACGCTTGGCTGATGCAATCAGACTGGTTAAATGTTCCGGCTCAACTAATTCTAACTTATTTGAAACGTATTTATTGAGCTGGCTAATTAATTTAGATAAGCACGGAGCGCTAACTATCACCGTTTAATCAGCTGTACTCACCAATATTAAAGTGAATTAATTGTTGCAAATACATTTTTCGCAGACGTCAGGAGATCTTGTGATAGCGCTAAATTTGTATGAAATAAATAAATTGTAATAATGTTTGGCTCGGCATGCAAAATTACGTTAAACGAAAAGAATGAAACTAAACGTCGCTATGGACTGATAAGTTCTCGTAATTACACTTTTGCATACGCAATATTTGTTTAGTCAGCGAGATATCCACAATAATTTATGAATTACTGGTGAAAATCGGATGGATGACGACACGCCTTCTAAAAATATGACTATGCTATGCCCCAAAACAGGAAGTCGCCGTCGTTACAAAACGAATGCATTGGAGAATGTCTGCTGGAATTTACACCCAACGGACAGAACATTCTTTCTTGTTTCAAATAAAATCCCAATTAACATTTCCTTCGTATTTACCTTCAGTTCGCACACAGTTTCGGCAGCTAGCGTGGGAAGCTTTGCATTAGTTATCTATTATTTTGCTGAATAATGAGACATGTATTTCTCAAGCAGCATTAACGCGAATAGAAGATAATGAGTCAATTCTGCATGCAATGTTTTCTATTGTCGCTTTCTAGATCAATCGTCATTTTTTTTTGTATTGCCCGTTTTAACTTGCCTATTCAGCCAAGCTATTATGCAGGAAGGTTAGGGATCGTTTTGTGGAAACTGCCTATTTGGTCCTAAAGCTGCATAAAGTATTCGAGTGCTCTATTTTTGGGCAGTAGAACAGTTTAAGTTTTATTTGTTTCAAGTGTCTCGCTCGGCCTGACCGAGCATAGCTCACTCATGTGATGTGTCCCCCGAAAGGGCAGTGCTGATTTTCTTAGGTAGGCTTCTTTAGTGTATATATATACATGCGAATACGGACAGGATGAATGTGGATGCACGGGGACAAAATGGGGTCCAACATGTGTAAAGAAGCTCAATATATCAGGAAAAAGTTTACAAGAGACGTCCACCGAGAGCACCCTAAGTGTGAATATGTGTCTTCTTTCGACGCTGATCTGACGTGTGAAGTGCATCCCGTGGCAGAAGAAAAACTTCCTAGGGCAGTCGGGGGAAAGGGGGGCGAGAATATGACATCTTCCCAGTCTGTTACCCCCTTGCTGCGCCACTATCAAGTGGCCTAGTTTTCTACTGCGACTGCAGTGGAACAACGCATGGCCTAGCGGGCAAAAGCAAAATTCAGCTGTAGTCGAACTAAATGGAAATGCGGTGCGCGCGTCTTCTACCGAGTAGCGTAGAGAAATGGAGCCGCCTTGGCGCTATGCACCTCAGTCCTCCCAACTGCAGTCAATTCTAAGTTACAACAGAATATAGCAGAGCAATGTCGTCAAAGGCGTTCCTGGAAGGCAAAGTGCGAGAATGACGATGAAGCCGGAATGGCCTATTATGCGGCTGGAAATGTAAGCCATTTTTACCAGACGGTCGGTTGTGCCGCGGCTCGCATTCGCATCAGCCTAGAGCGTGAAGCTCTGTGGTTGAAGTGGATTGTGCGGCTTGCTCCTCCTCCTCCTTCTCCTTTTCATCCCACGTTCATCCCAGTTGCATCCTAAAGAAAAGTTCTGTTGAGGCGCAGAAAATGCACTATAAAGGTTAAAGGAAATAAAAGTGAAATTTATGTGCGAAATGGAACGGCGTGTCTCGGAATGCCGAACGTGTCGCAAATGGCCAGTGGCGAAAATGTGTTTTGTTCCCAGGCATCGTCGCCCAACAGCACGTCAGCTGCGTGAAACGAGCAAACCTTTCTCGACTCGCGCTGCTCTACGGCAGCGAGCGCTCGCGAGCGAACGCAAAAACACGGAAGCCATATCACGCACACGCGCGCACACGCACGACACACACACACACACCACACACACACACACACACACACACCACACACACACACACACCCACACACACACACACACACACCACACACCACACACACACACACACACACACACACACACACACACACACGCACGCAAACACACACACACACACGCACGCAAACACACTCACGCACACACACACAAAACAACAAAACAAAGTCAAATTCAAGTCCACTATTCTAAACCTCGAGGGATATCGTAGCATGCCCACACGGCGTCTTGAATCTATCCCGGTCGTCTCAAATCTGTGAAGCTACGTATCAAGGTCATCTTTCCTCTCATCAAACGCCACGAGCAGTTTGCTTGGGCTCAAACGGAAGCTATTATCTTCCCTTTCGCTGCTTTCAACTCTGGTCTTGACGCGAGCTTCGCTTCGCTGGTGCAAACGGAACCTATTGAGTTCTATCTCGGGCTGCCACTGCCTTTCTCTTTCAGCCCTCTCAGCTTCCAAACTGCCTCTCTCTCTCTCGAACTCAGCTACGTTTCCCTCCTTAGCCCTCTCAGCTGCCAACCTGTCTTTCTGCTGCCTTTTTTTTCTTTTTCTGGCTCACCTACTTCCATTGTTCGGCGCCAGAAAGGCCCATCTTCTCACCAAGGTGTACTAACTTCTCCAGATCCAGATTGCCTTTCAACTAAAACCTAGCCACGTGCACGAAATATCTTCCTAAATCTAGCTACCGAAACACTCTCTGCACACTGGTTAGCGAAAACGCAGCGCAACGAAAAAAAAAAATCGTTCCGTTAGCACTACCAACGACTCGAGGGTCTTTCTTCCTACTTTAGACAAACTGTGCACCTAAAGGTCCTTATGGCGGATGCCAGAAAGCACGTGTTGAGATGTGGGTTTGTCGGTGAATCATGTTAAAGTCTTTGGTGTAACTCGAAACAATCCACACATCACTTAACTACTTAATCTCTGTGTTGTTTCCCTATGTGCCTTGTGTCAGTGTGCTGTTTCGCGATAAATTAATTTTTTTCTCTCGAACGTCACAAAGACAAACGGATCAAGAGGTGGCATGCCTCAAACCACGACAACCATATTCGTTGGCCTTTATTTTTTCTCATTGGTTATACCAACGAGTTATTTCGCGGGATAATTTCGCGAAGCACCTCTTTGGGCTAGTTAGTACGAGCTTCATATTAGTTGTGGTGTACTGTGCTGCATATGCGTATACACCCATGCAGCCCAATATTTCGCGACATATATAGATTTCTAAACATATCTAGGTTATGGGACATGTTCATCTGTAAAACAAGGTACCACCAGTTTTGCGACCGTTCGCGCGTTGGGTTGTGCTTGATTACTAAGGAAGAAACATTCAAACAACTTTAATATTTATTTGTTTACTATATTTGTATACACTTACCTGATCACTCAATCTTCTTCGTCTAATAAGGATGTATATATTTTTACCTTATTACAACAGTAGCCTGAACAGACCACACCCGCCATTTTCACTGCGCGGTAGTGCTTCTGCAATGGTAGATGGCAAGCATTCGAGTGTGAAGCTCGATGGCTTCAATTAGCTTTAAAAAATTTCACCCGGAAATCCTTTACTCATTAAGGTCAATTCTGCTTAAAATATACGTTACCTAAATTCCCAGATGGCGTAGATTACTTAAAATCAGACTAATGCACTTCTTGGCGACAATTTCATGGATGAGTCACTACAGTGAAGGGAGGTGAACCTGGCTTATGAAAAATTCGGGAGGTGACGCTTGTCTTTGAACTGGGTGTCCTGTAGTGGCACTCGCAAGCCAGCTTCCATGCGGCCGGAACAGATCTCGGAGGCTACGCATCAACAAGCGCGTGGTGGAGATATGCTCTCCCAGGGGCCGCAATTATTTCTTCTGCCGACATTCTTTCGGAGAAAGCAATAATCCACTTTTATCATTTGTCTGCCAAAGCTTGTGACTTGCCTTGCTGTGCCACCCACTGCAGTGAAATTTGTTTTCAACCACGCAGCTCTTCGCGTCGAGCATTTGTCTGTGATGAGTGAACATTGCTTGCTTGCTTGCTTGCTTGCTTGCTTGCTTGTTTGCTCGCTCGCTTGCTTGCTTGTTTGCTCGCTCGCTTGCTTGCTTGTTTGCTCGCTCGCTCGCTTGCTTGCTTGCTTGATCCTTTTTCGTGGCTCTCACCCGCTAAGGGGATTGGCCAAGAAGCCGGTGGTTAATACAAGTCAATACCTTAAGATTATACAGGCTTGGGAAATAGGATTACTTTTTTTTTGCTTGACGGGATTATTTTGGCACATTGTGAAAAATAGTGAAACAAAAGAAATAATAGAATTTTTGAATAGCTGAGGTGTAATCGTCACACGAAATTCTTCCGAAAGTTAGGTCATTACAGTGTAATAGTTAAATAATAAATGTTAAGTTGGCTAGCGAAAATTGAGAGTTGATCAATGGCTCAACAAGGTAATCATGATCAGCACGTCTCTGCGAAGACCGGAACGGAGCCGGCCAAGCCTATCTATCATCCCAACAGCGCGTGTAGCCCTAACTTTAATACATTCAATGTGATCCCGCCAGCTCAGTTTTTGATCGTACAGTACACCCAGAACATAAATTATCATAACCAGAAACTGCGCGCGCGCTCTTTCCGTCGTCTCATTCTTCAACTTCGCTCTCAAAGCAGCTGTGCCGGTTTGTCCGGCATGGGACTCAATAACTGTAATGGACGAGAGAACAAATACAGAAAGAGAGAAGAACAAAGGCCGATAAAGAGAAAGGAAAAGGAAGTGAAAGAAAGACGAGAGAAAGAGAAACGAAAATATTCGTGGAAAAGCCTTTCTTAATGAGGCGGAGATCGTATCCACGTGCCCACAATTTGGTGGTGAGCGCCTTGAGCAGTCAATGATCCGGGCATGCTGCTCGATCACAGATGAACATAGAATAGCCTTGTGTGGTGAAGTGAAGCAAGAGGTGGGAATGTGATGTAAGGGTGAGAAGGTGAAGGAAGAATGGGAGAGAGAGTAAAGCCCAGCATATAAGAAAGGATCGGAAAATATGTACAAAGAAAGAGAGGATCGGAGGAAGAGAATGAAAGACAAAAAAAGTAAGAGAGAGTACAATCGAGAAAAAAAGAAAGAAATAAAATAAATAAAAGTAGATAGTGAAAAAGAAGAAATAAGCATAAAGAAATGACATAAAAGGAGAAGAGAGAAATATCGGAGGAAAAAGAGAAAATGAAGAAACAAAAATCACCGCCAAGCGCCGGTCTTTTTTTTTTCATTCTTGTCGGTAATAGTGCGAAGCTGAACTAAAACTTTTTTACTTCTCCTTCTGTTCCCCTTGTTTTCTTTCTCGATCTCATCTTTCTATTCCTTTTTATACTTTTCCAGTGTAGGGCTCCCACTGGTAAGTTTTCGTGAAACTGCCAGCCTTCTTTTGTTTCCTTTGTCCTTTCCGGCTGTTAATTTGAGCTTGGTTCTCGCTGCGATATTTTATGTATATTATATCTCTGAGCATTAATCATATGCATCGATACCTAACTTTTAGTTGACTTTTCGTGAATGTTCAGAAAACTGGTAGTAACTGATCGGTAGGGTATATGCTTGAAGGAGTTTACTTCGATTGTCGTGCCATAAAGTTTCCTATAAATACACCAGAGGAGACTCCGGCGCTAGTGCTTACGATAGTTGCAACGCAGGGTGCTTCAGCCAGCATGGGTATGATAGGTAGTTCGCAAATCGGTCTAATCTTCGTATGTACGGCTTCCTTGGCTTCTCGTGACTTCAAGCCACATTGTCACGAAACGACAAACAGCGAGTATTCAGCAGTGGCGCTTCACCACCTTAACCTTTTTCGGTTCATATATTCAAATCGGGTAACCAAGTTTATGGTGGTTCGTTATTTCATTCAAAACCATACCAAAAAAAGAACACGGTATAATAAAAACCACAGGTACTTTGGAAGCCCGTAAGCACGAAGAATAGGCTGAACGATGGCAGCTCTAGTTCATTTTAGGAAACTTTGTGGGTCATGCCGCAAAGACGTTGATACATGAGAGCCAACTTAGTCACTGTCAAGTGTCCTAAGACGAGCGAAGCATTCCCGATTCGCAAGATAGCAGATGTTCCTAAAATATATATTTTTTAAAATAAAGTGAACGAGGTGTGCAATGGGCCCACAGTTTGCGGATGAATCGATATTATTTTCTTTTTCATGCGAAGTGCTGGCTCTTTTTGCAAGCACAATAACCCGAGCGTGACTGTCGCGAAGGTGAGGAAGCCTCTGTGGTGCGACCTTGAGATTTGCGGTCACGCTACTGCGTAGCACCATCTAACAGATTGCTACACAAGTTCGCAAATGTGACGCTTTTTTCTCGTAGAAAAAAAAAAACAGCTCGATGACGAGCCACCGTATGTTGTGATGGTACTTTTCCGAGTTGCTTTTGAGTGTGTTTTCGCGTGCTTGGTGAGACTTATCGACACCACTTCTATAAGAGACAAGAAAAAAATGGCTGAAATCTGTTTTTCTACGAGAAGTTTATTCTATGATCAAAGCATGTATATGTACGGTATCTGCATGTGAATGTAACGTTGCCATGCTGAGTGGACTTTTACAAGTGTAATGTGCGGCATTAGAATATTTCTAATCACTACAATGACGCAATCAAATATTTGTTTACAAAATTGTAAAGCTATTAAGAGAATATAAAATCACGGCATATCTGTGAAGTGAATGATGAGTGGGCGAAGCAGTGAAATCATTCGGTGTTACCGTAAATCCCACGTGACATTGACCACTCACGCATCTAAATTAGTGGCAAGGCGGCGCACAGTTATCTACAAAGTTTTTTCGTCATAAATGGTATGCTGTGTTGAGTTGTGAATTTTGTTTTGTCGTCATCATTACTACTTGTGGGATCTAGCCGTAAGTTGGCAAAGACGAGGTCTGTTGCGCATTGCGCAGTTGGTGTTGTTTACATGCTTCCTTTAACGTGCGGTCATTGTTATATAGGCCAAACTGGGCGGTGCATTAATAAAAGGTTAGGAGAACATATGAATGATATATGCAAAGGAATTAGTTCAAACCTTGTTTTGCACTGCAAAAGCTGCGGGTGCCAGCCTCGATTTCCGGGCGTGAGTGTGCTGGCACGCCACATGGACAAGTTAACTCGGGAAATAGCTGAAGCATATTTTATTAGAAAAAAGGGTGACGGATGCGTGAGCCAACCTTCGGTGGCCTTGCATGACAAAGAGTTCGCGCTTTTAGATAAGGGTTAGCCATTTTTGTACCTTCTTTTTATCAGACCATTCCCTAGAATAGGTCACGTTGCTCACGTTTGCTGTTAAAAGGGTTGTCTGTTGTATATATTATCATGTGTGCTGCGAATAATAAAATTCAGTTGGTAGTCAGCGCTCGTGTTGTCCTCTTTGCTTTCCGTGCCTCGACTTTCGTCTGTTTCTTCTAGCACATTCGTGCTCGTGCTGCAGCCCTCATGACCATGAGGTCTGCAAATGTTACCCCTGTGATTGTTTGTTGTTTCCATTCATTCTTTTCAATGCATCGCATAGCATATCGAGACGTCATATACTGCACAATTAAGCCAGTCGTCTTCCGTGATTATCGTAATCATCTTCATTGTCATCTGCGTAATCGCCATGCTGTATAGCGGGTACCTTGAATGTGCTATGCGGGTATGACAGAAAAAGACTGTGTGGTCTATAACGTGCTTGTTCCTAATCGTCATCGTCACGTCGTGTCACTACGAACGGCAGACACAGCTCCACCCCAAAGAGTTTCGCCCCTAAAATCCTGGAATGCGAGGTGTCGCTGAAGCTGATAACTTTCATAAATGATGTTGTCTTCTTGGTGACAGCATCCACCTAGCTGGGGCAGTCGCTACGGTGCTTGGTTTCTCACCCGAAGGTCGCGGGTTGGAACCCCAGCCGAGGTGACTGCATTTTTTTATGGAGGCGGGGACGCTAAACTGTGCGAAGCCAGTGCACGCCTAACGGCTCCACGTGGCCGAGATTTTCCCAAGCTCTGCACACTCTTAAAAAAAGACGGTGCTACTTACTAACTTTGAGGTAGTAAATTTTCACAATATTCACTACCTAAGTAGTAACTGCAGGTAGTAGACAACAGTCATTTACCACCTCTGGTTTGCGTCTAAGGATTAGTAAACGTCTGTGGCCTACTACCTGAAGTTACTACTTAGGTAGTGAATGTTGTGACAACAATTTACTGCCTCAAACTTAGTGAGTATCATCGCCTTTTTTTAAGACTGCACTACACGTCTCTCATAAACATATCGCGGTTCGAGAGCGTTTAATATGTTAATATTTTAATAGGTTTAACATATTTTAACATTTATTATAATATTATTGCTTGCATTGAGTCTGCTTGCAATAACCATGGTGTCATTATAAAAGGCGCCGTAGTAGACGGCTCGGGAAATTTCAACCATCTGTTGTTGTTCGACGAGGGCTCACATTGACAGTACACGGCCCTCTGGCCTTATCGCCTCCGTCAAAAATACAGCTGCCATGGCTAGGTTTCCATCGCGCCGCCTTTTCTTCAAGCGTCCATTTCCCCCTAAATTAAAGCTTTGGAGAGCATTTAGACGTAGATAGAGTATTCTTTACAGTTTTTAGAAAAAAAACACTCGCGGTTTCTTAAAACGCGTATGAAGTAACGCCTCGAGGTAGGATGAAGTCGCAAGCATTGTTCGTTTGAGACGTTATGTACACAATTGTGTACATCACTCGTTTTTGCTGTTTGAATGAAGTAGATGCTATGAAAGAGCAAGATATATATCCTACTCTAGATTATTTGAATATCCTTCAAAATAAATCTGTTTTCATTTAACTTCATTTTGCCGTGTACTGGCACGTATGGTCACTTCTCTGAAGGCACGTGCTACCACGTTCGACGAGTGGCGTGACGTGCCGCTTCCTGTGATCAGTGTGAAATAAATTTTTTCTTCGCTCAACATGGACATTACCGAAAATGATTTACACTATAATCCTAGCCTGAAACTTTATTCTATTTATGCCAAAAGTGAGCATCTATGACTTCAGGTAAAGATATATTTATTTAACCCTTAATGAGGATGAGTTGCTATATTATTAAAAAATCAAGTTATCTCATTATTCTTGCAATAAAATATTGAGTGCCATGAAGTAACATAGTACCAAATCCGCACATATACATACAGTTCTTCATAGTTGGCCCCTGAAAAGGGTTAATGTCTAACAAAGGACATGTTGAATGGAACACAGCAGCGACATGTTATATTTTTCAATTATATTTTTAATGAAACCTTATTGTTATAGCGGCAGAAATGTCTTGAGAATTGATTGAAAACACACATTTAACTCAAATAAGGATGATGTTGAGCTTGAACAACTTCGAAATTGTCGAGCCGCTATAAACACCGTCTGCAACACCAGTAATTTCGAAATAACGGCAAATGCACTCAATGTAAAACAGTTGAAGGTATCTCACATCCGGAACAAGTAGCAGGAAGGAGGCGTACGACATTGCAAGTCATACTGAAACATATGTGATAAGAACATTTATGATTTGCGACATTGTAAATCGTACGTTACAGGAAAAAATGCAATCGACAAACAAATACTCTTCCTTGTGTACACGCAAGAGACTTTCATAAATGAACGCGTATCTGTTTTGCGAAACACAGCACCTAAATCATAGCGCAAATCCCGTTGATACTATTCGGCCTCTACGTATCCGCAAAGCAGAATTCAACATTGGGTAATTCTCTAGAGGGATTAAAAAGCTCTTGTTTTTTAGCCACTGAACTATACTTTTATGTCTGTATTTCACTAGTACTTTCTGCCTAATTGTAACTATCAGGCGTTTAACATTCTAGTAAAACCAATTTCTCATCAATTTCTGGCTGATGCCGGTGTAATTCAGCTGTTACTCCTCACCGTTACAGTCTAATAAGTAAGAAACAAAACTTAATTATCTTTAAGGCATCTCAATCGTGCTCGCTTATCGTGAATTTCACGCTTGCGATTTGCCGTACGAAGAATATATCGATTTTAATCTGGTGCTGTATGCATCTAGTAGCACCGATCCGTACTACACCTGATCATCTTTTTTTTACCTCCCGTGAACGCAGCGAGGAATCAATGTTTACAACTGCCTGAATCGCCACATACTCTGGCTGATGCAGCCGAAGTTAAATCGATTACAAAGTTGTCGCTGACTGCTGAAGAACGAGCCTGTTTATTCAATTTCCAGAAAAAAAAAAATTCTGAGCTCGTGTTTGATTTCGCTGCAGATACGTTTGAAATGCCGACTTTGCAAGTAATCTATCTAAATATTTACTGTCAGCGATTGACTGCTCTCGGCTCGCTCGACTGCTGTGTACACACACAGGTTTGATTGAATACTATAATCGAACTGAAAGATTCTGAAAATGCAAAAGGACAACACTCTCGTACAAGTTTCACACGTATATTTTACGTGTTCAAGTTCGTCGACTACATGTGTCGCCTCGTTATATATATATATATATATATATATATATATATATATATATATATATATATATTATATATATATATATATATATATATATATATAATCAGTCTCAGTGTGCAGAGACGAAAAAGCAATTAGCGAGAAAATATGAAGTAAAGATGGTGCTCGGGCACAATGTAAAAACCATGCTCGAAAAAGGACACGAGGAAAATTTAATTAGGGGGAGAAGGGTGAAACATTTTGGGGCCGAAGCAGCTTAACGTCGAGCCTTGTCCCTCCGATGTCCATTGTCCCGGCTTGCACACACTGAGAGCGGCGGCCGCGAGCGTGCCGATCAAAGGTAGAATTAAGAGAACGACGATAGCGGGTGCGCTAGTGGCACGCTGTTTCTTTCGCTGCGTCGCCCCAAGAAACGTGCCATCTCCCGGCTCTCTCTCTCATGTTCATGCAGTGCACTTCGTTAAGAAAGGAAGGAAGGGAGAAAGAAAGAAAAAAAGAAAGAAAAAAAGCAAAAAAGATCAACGGAGGAAAGAAAGAAAGAAAAAAGAAAGGAAGAATAAAGATTGATATTATATGTGGGGTTTAACGTTCCAAAACCCCCATATGATTATGAGAGACGTCGTAGTGGAGGGCTCCGTAAATTTCGACCACCTGGCGTTCTTTTAACGTGCACCCGAATCTGACCACACGGGCCTACAAAATCTCCGCCTCCTTTGGAAATGCAGCCGCCGCAGCCGGGATTCGAACCCGCGACCTGCGGGTCAGCAGTCGAGTGCCTTAGCCCCTAGACCACCGCTGCGGGGCGAAAAAAAGGAAAGAAAAAAAGAAGGAAAGAAAAAAAGAAGGAAAGAAAAAAAGAAGGAAAGAAAAAAAGAAGGAAAGAAAAAAAGAAGGAAAGAAAAAAAGAAGGAAAGAAGCTAAGAAGGAAAGAAAGAAAGAAAGAAGGAAAGAAAAAAAGAGGGAAAGAAAGAAAGAGAAAAAGCAGGAAAGAAGAAAAGCAGGAACGAGGGAAAGAAGGAAAGAAAGAAAGAAGAAAAGAAGAAAAGAAAAAAATAAAGAAAGTATGTACGGGGCTAATGATCTTCCGGAGCTTCGCCTACTCCCCATCTTTCACTTCGTGGATATTCTGTGATTTTTCATGCAGGTAGACTCCAATAAATGATCGGGTAAAAGGGTGTCTTTTTGCGCCGCAACAGTTATCGTCACCGATGTTGCGTTCTTTTGTTTGCTTTATCACCACGCGCCCGGCACTTTCTAGTCACCAGCAACATGCGTGTTATCAGAATGTCATGGAATATGACCAGTGCCGGGTTTTCAAGAGAGGAAGGGCAAGCTGGCCCGATAGTGATTATTGTTGCGCGAAGAAAAGACACCCTTTTTACTCAATAATTTTTCGAGTGACGTTGACAACACGGCCACGTGAACCGAAGGTTGCAGGTTCGATTCCATTTTAGCAACAAGTTGTCTTTTTTTTTTCACCTTACTTGCTTTACATGCGTATCACAATTGTTGCAATAGACTTGAAACAGTGCAGTTAACGTCACATGCACATTCCCTGGCTTTATGGTCTGTTTGGTTGCCACTAAATATAAAGACACAAGCCTCTGAACACTCCCTTCCAGCCTCCATATGGCTAAATAAACTTTCGCCATGTATGTGGATTCCCAAGTCTACTGACTTAAAATGCAGCCCATTTCCCCCCTGCTTAACCATCTTAGTATCAAGAGAGAGATAAACAGGTTTATTTACAGAGAGGTACACAATGGAACAATACTTTAAGACGAGTTATTGCAACCACCGACACCATCTACGGAAACTCAGACAGCGATCTGGATGATCTACTGTAAAATGGGATAAGCCGGAAATCTCGCTTTCATGACTGTCGAACGCAGCAGTGTGCTTGAAGCTCACGTGTGGCTTTTTTTATTTTTCCTTTTTTATCTTTCTCTCTTTTCATATGTTAATCTCTTTCTTCCCGCGTAGGATAGCAAACTGGACGCGCGACTGGTTGACCTGCCTTCCCTTCTTTTTTTTATTTAGACAGCGATGGCATTCATAATGGCTGAAAAAATTCAATACACGCCTCAGGATTGAAGCGAGAACCTTTGAAGGAACCATGCACCCACGCCTTATTTGAGTACAACGTAAGCACAAAAATAAAAATAAATAGTTAATAAGAAATGCTTAGGCTCCGCCTCCGAAGCATGTTGTACAAAACCAGGCTAGTTAGTGTCAGTTAAAAGGTCAATTCTTTTCTTTTTACCTTTTGTTGGCCATATTGTAATCGTTAGTCAAATTAAAGTGTTTTTATCACCTTGTAATATGTGCTTTGATGTCGGTGAAATTGACCGACAAATATGGATTTGCAACCTGAAGCATTGAAGCTCACAAGCGCCAAAGTATGGCAAGATCAACCATCTTAAACACGCACAAGTGTTTGAGGTCGGAGAAATGAGCCAACGTAATTGAATGCACGACATATCCAAGCTCTCTTTGCGGTGGTGGCTGTAGGCGGACCTATAGTGCTTTAATATGTTTCAAGTGAATGCAAGGCGTAGGTTGGTGGGAACGCATTTTATTATTTGATTGTCGCACTTTTGCTTTTAACACTTCCTTCGCTAACCTGTTAATCAGCTCGCCCGGCGCCAGACGTTTACCAAGCCCACCTATATCCGCCACAAATGTTTAGAGAAAAGAAGTTGGTGTCTTGCTTCGGAGAAAACGCTTAGAGTATGGACAGGTCAAGTGGGCGACCAGAGAGTATCGATCGACCGGAAAGTTTTCTAATAACGCCCCAGACTTTTCTCATAATGCATCGGTTAAGAAGGCTCTCGTGCCGAGCTTTTGGGGTTCACCACGGGTTATAGCATAACGGTAGATTCCCACACGCCACCTAAAAACGCCGACATTTCCCTGAAGCATCTGAAAGTGCTGGTGTAGTCTCAGCGTCAATGCCTTTTCTTGCATTCTGGAAGCACATGTAATTTCCAGCGTAATAATTCTGCTAACCATGGGTCAGAAGGTCTGTGACCCCGTATTTTGGTGTCGGCGTGATACGGCCCGGCGTAATGAAATGGTATTCTACAATCCGTGTGACCACCCGGAGGTAGCCGAGAGAAGAACTACGACAGTAAGGCTGAAAGTATTTTAGGAGAGAAATGTTAAGTGAAAGACAAGGAGGTTAACGAGAAGAAAATTTCCAGTTTTCTACCCTGCACTGGGCAAGTACCGAGGTAAGGGGTATTTTCCTTACCTGGGTACTTACCAATTCAGCAACATCTGCGGGCGTTCCTACGTTCACTTTATAGGGGTACTTAAGTGGTTGCAAACTGGGAACGTTAATCATCGTTGCTCGTATCCACGATGGCGAGTTTGGAACGCTTTCCTTTGGCAGCCGGGGTGGCGCCAGATGACAAAGATGCCTTAGTGTCTCGACATCTCCATCACACTGCCACCCTACACAGGGGAAAGGGACGAAAAAATAAAGACAGAGAAAAAGAGAGAGGTGGGAGAAGACGTACTCACAGTCACACACTTTAGAGTCATAATGAAACAATCAGTAGATAATTGCCGGTGCAAGTCTGATACCAGTCCTTCTAGACTGGTCAATTCCCTGCTTTTCCGTGCTGTCCTATGGCTTTTTTTCAATTACAGTTATTACACTTAACTTAAAGCTATACAATTAACGCCCACCCTACCTTTGGATTCATTATTTGCTGGTATCATTAGGGTTATAAAACTAAACGAAAGGAGCCTCCAAAAGTTCCTTTGTGCATTGTAATATATTTATGATTATTTACGAGGAATGTGGCTGCTAAACATAGCAAAATGGTTTCACTGAGCTGTAAGTTGTGCATTGTAACGCGTAGGTAAAAGCCAGTGGTAATCTCGATGCGCCGGTGGCAGAGGATGACTACTCTGGCTGGAAATTGCAACTAGAACAACTCCTCTAAAACCAACCCGTCATGGAGTTCTAGTAGCAACGGTTCTGAAAGGTCGCGGGGTCGAATCTCGGCCCTAGCGGCCGCATTCCCACGGAGGCGAGATGCACCAGACAGTTCGAATTTCCGGAGGTTTTCACTAGGCCGTCGCTCATTGTTATAGCCTAGTTTTGGAACTTAACACCCCAACAGTTATCGCAATTAAAGCTTGTCGGTTCGGTAGCATCGTAAAAAAAAACTGCGTAAGAACTCCGGGACAGAAGCGGCACCCACGCGAGCACTATTTTAAGCAGTAATGCATCGGATTTCGATGCCATTGTTTCCAAGACAAAGGCAGGGTATTCATACTTTTGAATTGACCCAGGAAGTTCCTGTTGAGGACTTTATTTGATTTTAAATTGAGGGCTGCTTTTCGAGGACCTTAGCACATCCTGGATCTACAAGCCGAGGAACAAGATACCTGTGGTTCGATTTATATATGCTCACTCCATGCTGGTAAAACATGCAATCATTTCATCTCGGACACAGATTGCCTTAATGGCACATATACAGAAAGTTCAACTAAGCGGCAAGTAATGTCAATGAGGGTGATTGATCTGTCGCGAAACCTTAGGTTACTTCACTTGCCGCTGAGTGAGACCTTCAAGAAGCCCGTCATTGAGACAATCTTTGTCTGCTAATAGTTTTTTAAGGCGTGTTCGTCTTGCCACACACATATTCGTCTGTTGTTTTGATAAATTTTGAGTTGATAGTTTGCAGCATATCTCGTGTTCCCTTCTCAGAGTTATCGTTCTTTTGATCAACAACATGCTAAGAAAATTTACGGTGAGAAGTTCCGCTGTTAAAGGCCTCTTGCAACGTTAACGAAAACTAAACCACCAATGGAAACGTTGGTTAGAGCGACATTTTGTGTTCAACAATTTCTAAACTCTCCAAGTTTTTTTTTTACCATACTTCCGCCTTCTTTGAACATCCCACTAAGTGCCTCTGAAGTGTGAATGAATTAGTATGCACGCGAGCGCACCATACCGCAGAATCATTTGCATAACTGAGCTGAAAATGTTTTGCGGCAATATTGATGATGCTTTTTTTAACACTGTCACCACTTCAAAAATTAGTAAAAATTGTTCAGGCCGTTTCACTTTCTTGAGGGGAGAAGGGAGGGGGGGAGTTCTGCGAATTCGCGTAAGAAGATACCTATTTCAAACGGTTCTTCGCATGCACAACTCGTAGTTCAGAGACTGCGACGCAGTACGTGAGAGATATAATGATTACGTGATTTGGCAGAGCTAGTAGGACAAATTAGAGTTAGCAGCCAGTTTTCCGCGAAAGTTTAGAGAGGAAACAACCTTAGTTGTAACACGTGTGAAATACATGCGTCATTGCAAAGGAGGCAAATGGTGATGTCAGTTGTGCAGGACCTTTGGCAAAAAAGATTCAGCGTAATAATCGTATACGTGCGCATGGTTCTAGTTCAGGACAAGTGGGGTTGGTGGGAGGAGGGCGATGGCTGGTCGCAGTGCCCCCACCCACCCTCTATTATGGCAATGTATGAGGCTAACTTTGTGTCCCCCCATAGCCGAAGCACTCCCCTTCATGTAACGTCAGTATAATAGGCTTGTGCTCCCTCCTCCTGTTGTGTTACAAGAAACCGTCCGCCCCCCCCCTCCCTCTACGCACACTCCACCATACTATTAATGATACGCAATTGAAAGCTCCTTTGTTATTGATGCCTTAAATATACTGCCCTAAACATCAAGGGAACTTTCACATTATTTGATTATGGTCCACCCTCCATGCACTCCCCTTTGCTTTCGATTATTGCCGCTAGTAGAATTTCAGAATTCTCGGAAGTGACAAACCTTCCATCTCCAAGAACTGCAACCATTTTAATATGCGGAAGTGCTGATGGTGGTCAATTCCGTTACATGTAGAAAATAAAGGGGAACGCTGCGATGCAAATTATGGCAGTTTGAGTGACAAATACGGGTGCCAGCCGGACAACGCAAAGCCCCTGAATTTTCCAGGCGCTTTAGGGAAACGCTGTCAGCAGCGCTAGGGCCAGGAGAGGAAATGTGAACTTTTGAGGCCAACCTAAACACTTTATGTGCCTTTGTACTGTTATATTGCTTTGTTAACTGTCGTCAGACTGTACAATGGAGCCGAAGTCTCTGTCAGGCAACCCAGCCGTTAGCCCCGGCTTCCTCCTTTGTATAAAAGGAAATAAATTTCACTTCACTTCACTGCTTTACTTCACGCGCTTCGCAAGGTTCAAAAACGGCGCATCCATGCAACAAGCCGGCGCGAACGATGTTGTGCCAGCTTAGAAGCTGCTAACTGCGAAACAGGTACGACACGTGTGGTGTGAGGCGCTCGTTATCGCTATTGGTACAATTGATTGATATGTGGGGTTTAACGTCGCAAAGCCGCCATATGATTATGAGAGACGCCGTAGTGGAGGTCTACGTAAATTTCAACCACGGGGGGTTCTTTAACGTGCACCCAAATCTGGGCACACGGGCCTGCAACATTTCCGCCTTCATCGGAAATGCAGCCGCCGCAGCCGGGATTCGATCCCGCGACCTGCGGGTCAGCAGCCCAGTACCTTAGCCACTAGACCACCGCAGCGGGGCCGCAGTCGGTATAATTCGATAAAAGGAAAATAAGGGTGTTTTGTCCTCTTGGTTGTGGTCAACTGCGCATGCAGATGCATGGTTACGGCTTGAGTGAATATTTATTTCACAAGATTCACGCTGAAAGCACAGCAAAACAAGCACGATAGTTGCAGCCCGAAAAGAAATTTATTGCAAGGAAATAGAATTAGAGCGCGAAAAGGGCGAGAGAGACAAACGTGTGAAGAGTTTCCACTAAGGCTCACAAAGCTTGGCACAACGAAGCACTTCTCCTCCTCCTCTTTCATGTACAGACGGGTCCTCTGTTAAAGGTAACATCTGCGTGAGCAGCACGTTTAAATTTTGCTTTCTTACAGAATCACAGCAGCTTAGATATGCGTAAGACTACTGGTGGTTGAAAGTTATGACTCCTCTTAACAGACTATTGCTTGCATGAAGCATGTTGCTTAACGCACTTGCTTTTATAGAGGGCCAGGAATAGTGATGGCGTGCATTCGAGTGTTCCCTTTAACATTGGATAATACTGTACACATTAATAGTAGTTCAATAAAAGTGGTAGCAACGTGTTAGAATGAATGAGCATGACAGCTCAGCTGATCGACCGAGAATAAGCGCTTTGAAGCTGCTCTAATAGACAATGACAAATTGAACTTTTTTTTTGTAGCACGTACTAATTCCCGTACAGTAGAGCCGGTATATCCATACACTGGCCGCATTTTTAGGTGGTCTACAGGCTGCACAAATCAATTTTTGTAAGGGCAGAGCCGTCATCGATATGGGTCGCCTAACCAAACGCACTGAATAGAAAGCGAAGAGCATTCTTCAATAACCCTTCTTGGTTGCGTTGTTTGGAGTTGAAATGCTATTTGCAAGCCCCGCCATGGTGGTTCAGTGGCTAAGCCACTGAGCCACTGAGCCGCAGGTCGCGGGATGAAATCCCGCCAGCGACGGCAGCATTTTGGCTGCTGTAGGCCTGTGTGCTCATATTTGGGAGCACGTTAAAGAGCCCCAGGTGGTCGAAATTTCCGGATCCCTCCACTACTCCGTCTCTCATAACCATATGATGGTATCAGGACGTTAAGCCTATTATTATTATTATTATTATTATTATTATTATTATTATTATTATTATTATTATTATTATTATTATTATTAATATTAACGCTATTTGCAAATATGTCAGCGCGTACCGCAAGCTTTCGCGGGTGTTCCGCGCGCACGCCTAGCCATCACGTATGCCAGCGTTGCGCAACTGCTAGTGTCGGAAAAGCCAAAGCAAAATAGCGAGCAAATAAAAAAAAAGTGGTGAAACTTGGTATCCCTGCAGCTCGGAAAGTCGGACGGCATCGGTAATGCGAAAAGATCGCCGCAGTCAGCCGCAGCTGTCCTGAAAACGAGGCCGTTCGTGCAGCATCTCGATATCCAGAAAACGATAGACCCCAGGGCGAGCGGTTGGTGCCCCATTGGTTTAGTCGTTGCCGCACGCTAAATTGCGGCACTATATATGAGAATGAGTGCCTGGCTAAGGGGATGCTGTTGCGGTGGGCGTTTCTGAGTAGGCAACAGCGGATGGCCAAATGATGAGGGGAGGGGGTGGGTAAGAGAGAATGCGTGTGTATGCAACAGGGAATGATCGCTCAGCGACGATCAATTTTAATAAACTCCCTAACCAACGTGACTTTCTTAGCGGACAATTTGTGCGCTGCGCAGTGTTGCGTGTGCGCGTTCGGTCCATCGATCGTAATCGAATCTGGTCCTGGCGCACTTTTTTTTTCTGTTTCGCCCACGCGTTCTTCACGCACTGCTTGTCTAGTTAAAGCGTGCGAAAATTATGCAGCTGGTTATGGACGTCGAAGTGAAACTAATCTAGCCAGAAGTTCGCACAGCCAGCTGTACGGTGTGAGATGTTTTCAATTGCTATGTGAACACATCAGTTATGTGACGCTAGATGCGGCCCTGAGCCCTGTCCTGGAGAGAAATGGAGAGAAAATGAGAGGATGAAAGTGCGGAAGTTGTGCGCTGTCCTGGACATTTATACTTGAAGTTATCTATAGAGAACTGTGGCACTGTGATCGTTCAGTGACACCGGGAATGATGGGCAGTGCATGGATTTGCCCAATCTTTGTGCTCGTGAGCTTCAAACGCACTTGCGGTTTTGTTCACTACAGTGTTTTGGTATTGTTTCGAACAAAAGAACAAAACGTTTTGAACTTTGTCACCCGATTGGAATTAGTGAGACTGAAAAGTTAAGGCGCTGAAGTTCAGCGGCCGAACACTTGCCGATTGTTGTTTTATAATAAAGCAGTACCAAGCCACGTGAATCCAAACGGAGACGAAAGTAGGAAGACTAAAGGCAAATCCATGTGATACGCATTATTCCCATGCTTAACACACTTAGAAAAAAAAGTTGGAAATCACTCAGTTCACGCGTGTGTTTACTTGTTTCCGGAGTATTTTAGTACTTTCGTGGCATACGTTTACTAGCCTGTAGCTAGTACAGCTGGTAACTTTAGCCGTTACTAACCGGGGAAGCTTTCTTAGCGCTTTTAACTAAGCAGCTACTAAGGCACCTATACTTTGCCAGATCGTTCGTAGATGCTGCAGTACATTCTGCCATATTGGTGATATCGTGAGCAAAATGTAGGCACGCTTTAATCTTATTGACTATTTATAAAAGTTTTGTGCTTTGTAATGGCCCACATATAATCAAGTAGAAGGGCACATGGTGATATGTAGATAACATTTATCTTTGCAATTCTCTGGCTGCTAACCAGTACACGATGTGCGATTCCAAAGTAGGGGCACACAAACGACTTCTACAGCAAAAATCTGTTATGTCGAAGATTTTCGCGTGCGTTTGCGTACGTGGACGTTTGCGTACGTCTGGACCCATACCTACGACTTTCCATTCCATCTGGGTTTGCAGATCTGAGACAACCGCTCTCTGTCGCACGTGGCTTGGGGTGTCTTTTACGAACGCCTTTGCTTGCCGCATCGGATGGGCAGACAGCGCTGCGTGTGATCATTGCGGCGCTGACGAAACCACCGAACATATTTTGTGTCGGTGCCCTCAGTACAACTGTCAGTGACAGTCCCTGTCAGCAGTGTTCACACGCCTCGAAGACCAGCCGCTTTCCGAAAAATTAGGTTTGGAACACCGGAAAGATCGAGCTGCGCGCCAAAAAGCGACGAAAGACCTCCTGAAGTTTCTGTGATCGACACGCCCCGTCGAAAGTTTGTGAAGTTTTAGTGTTTTTGTGTGTTTTCGCTTCCGTCCTGCTCTCTTTATCTCATTCCCTTTTCCTTACTTTTCTGTCTCCCATTTCCCCTTCCCCGTGCAGGGTAGCAAACCAGACACTTGCTTTCTGGTTAACCTCCCTGGCTTTCATCATATCATATCTCTCTCTCTCTCTCTCTCTCGCTTGTGATTCATGCATAGGCATAAACCTGGAAATGGGTTACTTGCAATTTAGTAATGCACTAATCACTCGAGTCGGCACTATTCACTTACTATGTAGTAAATTTCGCTAACGTGCATTTCACTATATACCTTCACTTTCTAACAGGCTAGTGTTTTATATGAGAAGTGAACAGGTAGTATTTGGTTAGTGAATATGCCGGCCTTTTTTTTTTTGCTTGCTGAAGTGCCATGCGGTGCAACTTCCATAGAGACCAGCGCCAAAGCTTCTTCGAGTGTATTTATAGGAAACACAATGGTCCTGGATTTCATATTGAGGTTCTTGATACTTTGACAATTTCGTGTTGCTTTGAAATATTTTCGTTGTTATAATTTTTCATTATATATAAGATTAGAACATTGACTTCAGTGTCTGTACTGGGCCCTCGTGTAAAGATTTATGAAACTATGGGGTTTGCGCGAGCAGGCAACTGTCTGAGATCATTCTGTCTCCCTGTCTGTTTCCCTTAACTCGTATTTCTTCATTCCTGGGCAGCGTAGCAAACAGGTTACTAGCACAAGGAATGAAAAGGGGCAGCGCTCGGACAAATGCAAAATACGAGATCACGACAAGACATGTGCTGTGCCAGGTTAACCTCCCTGCTTTTTTCCTTTCTCTACCTGGGCACTTGTATGTTGAAAGGCACAAGCATAAAAAAATCACAGGACAAAAGCGTGACTGAACAGTATTTTTGCTTTACAATTGAAAATGGCCGAATACACCTTTGCTCTGTGATGTAATTAATAGTATGTTGTCGCTGGTAGGTATTGTGGGGTTTGATTTTATGATGCTAGTGGTAAGAACATTATCTGACACAAGTTATTTGCTCGATAAACTCGTTCAATTTGGTCATCATTTCCCATAATAACCGAGAAAATTGAATGGTCGTCTCTAGGTGGCTTGAGCGACAGGCACGCTGTGTGCTCTGTTCAAGAAAGTGCGGTATTCGGCTTTGTACGCGCTGTTTGCAGTCGGGCAGCGTTTCCCGAAGTTTGGGAAGGCTAATTCAATAAACCATAGTTCTGGCGCACCGCTACGGAGATAAACGATGTGCCCGACTCGCAAATGTTTGCGCTGTGATTCGTGAATGCTGCACATGCGTCACAGCGTTTGCAGGATAACTGGGCTCTGACGCCGTTTGCTTGCACTAGTTTTCATTGCTCTTCAGAGTTATTTCCGGTACCTCAACCGAAAAAATAAAACTGATCTGATTTAGCATGGGGGAATCAAACAACGTGAACCGTCATTTCCTCGAACATACTTTGCGCCTCCAAAAAAATCGTACTGGAAAGATGATGATTACAATGGATGACGTCGCCACTGCCGTCCACATAATCATTATTGTTGTACTAACAATATTATTGATAATTAATTTTATTTACGCCTTTATAACACTGCCAGTGTTTGTGAGAACATAGGTGATGCACACGCAGATTGCAAATGTAGGTAAAAGATTACGTAAAACACACTACAAAAAAAAACAGGATTATAGTGCAGTGGCAGTCACCACAAAGATATACAAAGTTTACTAATGGTAAGTTTGAATGAATACGGAGCGTAAAATATACGAACAACACACTTGCAACGCTTATCAGTTAAACAAACTTGTAATAGAAGTAAAATACGAACTGCACCTTTGTATACCAGCGTCAACATACGAGGACAAAATATATAAGTGAAATGGTATCAGGCTAGCCAACGCGTTGCCTTGGAAGTCGATTTGGAATGTTGAATTACTTGAGCATTTAATAAAAACATCCGTATGTGTCATCTGTGAACATGCGCCACGGTGTTGTAGTAGTAATGGTGCTCAACTGCGGACCCTGAGGTCGTGGGATCGAATCCCGGTCGCGGCTGCCACATTTCCGATGTAGGCGAAAACGCTAGAGGCCCATGTGCATAGATTTAGATGTGCTTTCTCTACTGCGTCCGTCATAATCATATCGCGGGACGTTCAAATCAATCAGTTTTAACTTCTTTAAGGTCACCTGTAGAGGTGTATGCTCACGTTTTTGTGACAAGTTCACTATAAATCGTAAGATCTTTTTCAGTTCGATTTCAATCCATAAACTTACAGGTTTATCCCGTTTTCGTTTGAGTTTTGTTGCACTGTGAGCGTATAAAGTTCCAGAACTTTAGTTGTCACTGTTTTATTGGACGCCGGCCATACTGAGTTCATGTAAGAAGCTAGCAGAATGCCGCATGGTATTGGGAACCACTTTGTTGCCTTGCGGCTCTGTGCAAAACACGATTTGTACTTTAGCTAAATAGGCCTTTTTGAAGCTGCATTTAGAACTTATTTGCGGTATTCGGGACGGCGAATAAGCGATGAAAGCATACATGCTATAGTTTTTAAGCTGAAAAGCGGAAACGGATGTTGATGTTTGGAGTACGTTGATAATTAAACTGTTTAAGTAGAGCCATCAACAAGAAAAAAAGCCTCCTGAAAAATGCTACTGCTGACGTTGAAGTTATTCAATTTAAGCGTAACTATGAACGCATGCGTAATAATAATTACCGATGATGAGGATGATGATGACAATCACGGTCATGAAGAGTCGGGAAGGCAACTTTGTCTTGAGTGGTGATAATGATGATGAAAACATTGAACATGAGAAATAGCGTGCTGACGATGGCGGTAATGAATGATGTTGATAAAAGTGTGGAATCGGAGCCATTAGAAGGGGCCACGTGAACGTTCATGATGACAACAACAATTCTGAATGCATCTAACTGATTATGAAGTTCATTATGGTAAGTAGTAATGATGATAATGATGAATACAATAAAATGAAAAATACCGTGCTTACGATGGCGGTAATGAATGATGTTGATAAATGTGTTGAATCAGAGCCATTAGCAGGCGGCCACGTCAAAGTTTATGATGACAATAACAATTTTGAATGCATCTAACTGATAATGAAGCTGATTATGGTAATTAGTAATGATGATAATGATGAATGCAATAAAAAAGAGCCGTCGGTGAACAATGTTACCATGTATGATGCGGAAGATTGATTGATTTTGAGTAACTGTTACGCCTCGCATATCAGTTACAGGAGGTCTTCTTCTAGAACACTTGTTACACTTGTCTTCCAGCATTGAAGGCATTGTTTCCGGAATTTAGGTCACATTATCACTTTCATATGTATTATCAAATAATTAATGACTATCTAATTTTTTCCAAAGGATGGCTTTTAGCTCTTCTATGGTAGGGTACCGAGTACTCTAAATCGTTAACGAGTTCTTCTAGACACACATTAAAAATAATAATTATATTTATTCATTCATACTGCAGGCCAATATGCTGGCCCATGCAGGAGGGGCGAATGCAATAATACAACGCCAAAGCATTAGCAAAAGTCGCAATTTCTTGCTCTAAATTTAACCATGCGACATTACAAGTTCTTCAGACGACGCTTTTCTTGCCTCTTGCGTCAAACAGCGTTGAAAGGAGTCACGCAGCCTTGTCATCGATGTTGCATGTTGTCGCATCTGGAAACAGCTTGACTGTGGGCGCATCGAAGAAGGCGCTGGATCTCATGAACAAAGCCTGAACAAGAAAAACGAGTCGCATGGTCAGTGATCTGCGCCCAGCGCTTTTGCCGTGCCCCCTCATATACGCAAAAAATATGTTGCGTATATCGCATATACCTAAAAATACTTGAGCAACTGTATTGGCCTCGGGGTGTAAAATCTCAACCTCAAAATGCATCAAGTAGAATGGTACATATCAAATATAGAAATGCATCAAATGAAGTGATACACAGGCAAGTAACAGCAAAACTGACCACTTGGCCTCTAATTTGTGAAACTACTACTACTACTACTACTACTACTACTACTACTACTACTACTACTACTTACTGCTACTACTACTACTACTACTACTACTACTACTACTACTTACTGCTACTACTACTACTTACTGCTACTACTACTACTTACTGCTACTACTACTACTTACTGCTACTACTACTACTTAATATGGTGATAATAATTTGTTCTGAATATATTTTCACGGGGCCATGATGTCAATGAAGACTGCAGTTGGTGTGTCCACAAATGAAACTTTCTTTGGCCGAACTTGTGACTGGGAAATGAAAACTCAGAGCATTACACTCTTTACTACTTGTAGGCCCGTGTGCTCAGATTTGGGTGCACGTTAAAGAACCCCAGGTGGTCTAAATTTCCGGAGCCCTCCACTACGGCGTCCCTCATAATCATATAGTGGTTTTGGGACGTTAAACCCTACATATCAATCAATCAATCAACACTCTTTACTACGATAGTGGTGACCAGGGTGTCGGCCATCGATAAACTGATAATCGTTGTGACGTGCCGTCTTTTATACGTCCCACATCGAACTTTTCAGCCTTATCAGGGATGATCGTGCAAGCTCTGCAATAAGCTTGACTGTTTGCGTCTTGCGCGCAATCTTAATAGAACGATATACTGCAATCGTGAAGTTTCTCTAGATATGAGTTCCGTAATATATATACTGTTACGTTATTGCGCACCGCTTAAAAGTCGTAGACTCAGGTGGACGAACAATCACACAAGAGCAAACGTTCACCTGAATTTATTGGACGGACTGATGATCATTTTCCACGATCACATTACATAGTAACAAGAAAACGTTTGTTTAGAGTTTGGGCTTATGTTCGTTTGGTTCTTCGTCTTTTTTTTTCTTAGCGTCTTTTTTAAAGCGGTGCGCAATAGCGTAACAATAAATAGCGGCCAACTCGTCCAAGAAAGTACCCGTAGTCTAGAACGTCCCGTCACTCAACGCTTCAACTTCACATTGCATCGCCGTGGTGGTCTAGTGGCTAAGGTACTCGGCTGCTGACCCGTAGGGCGAGGGTTCGAATCCCGGCTGCGGTGGCTGCATTTTTATTTTCATTTATTTATTTTCAAATACTGTAGCCCCGTTATGGGGCTATCGCAGGAGTGGGTACACAGAAAGAAATAATAAAAAGGTACAAAACAAAACAGCTGAATACACAAGTACATTGGCAGATCATAGAAATAAAAAAAAATTACAAACACTGTTATACAAACAATGAAAGGTTTACGGCACACCGTCTTTTAATGCCTTCAAAAATTCATCTTTCTGCAAAGACCGAATGTGACCTGGTATGAGGTTCCATATTTCAATACATCGAGGAAAAAAAGGTGTACTTGAAGAAATCAGTACGAGGATGAAACACAGATACATTAAGTGCTTGGCTGTTTCTGGTGGATGATGGTTTGGCAGGTGTTATGTGGTTGTTGTGTGGTGAATATTGCGGTGAATTAAATAAAGAGTGAAAAAGTTTCAGAGACTCGATGTCTCGTCTTTTAAAAAGTGATGATAGACCAAGCTGCGCTAGATGGCATGATGGTGAAAAATTACGATCATAGCGTCTGTAAATGGATCGAATAGATTTTTTCTGGATGGATTCAACGCGTTTTATGTCAGTGATTATATAAGGGTACCATACAGTGGCTCCATACTCAAGGATCGGTCGTAAGAGGGTTTTGTATGTAAGCAGTTTTGTTTCCCTTGGGGCTAAACGTAGTGAGCGGTTAAGGTATCCAAGTTTCTTCAGAGTCTTGTTGCATGTTGTATCGATGTGACTAGACCAAGATAAGTTAGTAGTGAAAAGGAGACCAAGGTACTTATATTGTGAGACCCGCTGCACTACATAGTTATTAAAAGAATAATCAAACACAGATGGGGTTTTCTGTCTACTGAAACACATAGCAGCTGTTTTTTGAAAGTTTATGCTCATCTGCCAATTTTGGCACCACCTGCAAAAGTTTAGGAACGATGTATGGAGTGTGTGATGATCATCAGGTGAATTTATTACGTGATATAAAACGCAGTCCTCAGCGTAAAGACGAATTTTAGTGAAAACTGTGTCGGGTAGGTCATTTATATATAACAGAAAAAGTAATGGCCCTAGCACGGATCCCTGGGGCACTCCGGGGCACTTGAAAGGAAACTTTTAATCCACTGGACAAGCGATTAGCTTTTTAGTAAGAGATTGAGTTTATATAGAAGTTTTGAATGGATGGCAGTATCGAAGGCTTTAGAAAAGTCTATGAATAATGCGTCCACCTGAAGACCTAAGTGAAGAGCTATAGAGATGTCATGAGTGAATTCTGTCAGATGAGGTATGGTACTAAATCCGCGCCGGAAACCATGTTGTGCATTGGACAGAATACTGTTAGTTTCAAGAAAATTGATTATGTGTTTGAAGACAATATGTTCCAGTAGTTTGTATGAGTGAGAGGTTAATGATATAGGCCTGTAATTTAATACAGATTGCCTACTACCTGATTTGTGGAGAGGAAGGACTTGTGCAATTTTCCACGATGATGGAACAGTTGATGCTGATAATGATTTGTTGAAAATTACTGACAGGTATTGGCTTGTCCATAGAGAATAGCGATGAAGAAAAATATTATTAACATTGTCTGGGCTAGACGACTTTTTTGAATCAACATTTAAAATCAAATTTAAAACACCTTCTGTAGACACAGACACATCATCAATAGAAACAAGCGAGGCATGAAGTGGAGTGCAAGAAGAAATTTTGTGATTATCCTGAGCAAAGACAGACGTAAAGTATTCGTTAAATGCATTGGCAATGACCTGCGGCTGGCTAGTAGGAGTTTCATTAAGGACGAATGTACTAGTAGATTTTCGATGGAGGCGGAAATGTTGTAGGCCCGTGTGCTCAGATTTCGGTGGACGTTAAAGAACCCCAGGGGGTCTAAATTTCCGGAGCCCTCCACTACGGCGTCTCTCATAATCATATAGTGGTTTTGGGACGTTAAACCCCCCATATCAATCATCAATCAAATCAATTCAACTTCACATTAAAAGTCAATGGGAGAGCCATCTCTAGGCAGAACACGTACCTACATATCGGCAATAATATGCTGTGATTCCTGAGAAACGTGACGACATTATCAGTCGAGCAGCGACGCAGTCGAGTGAAGGACGAAATTTGAAGTCGGGAGCGTTCGTTGATACAGGGGTGTGGCACGGTCTGCGCCGAGCATTCTTGTATGTCTTTGGGACGTAAACCACACACGGCGAAATTGAAACAAGAAACGCGCGTGGCAATATGTTACATGTTGTTCACCACGCCTTAACCTCCGGAAGCAACACAAGCATAGCTGCACTTTTCTCCTATTAACTTAGTTCACACGGTCGGCCGTCAAAGCATCGACCTTTTGCTTCATCATACTGCCCCGTTCCTTTCTTCAAGTTTTGTTATCACCCCGTTACAATACGTCCACCGCAAACCGAGCATACGATGTTCGAGAAGCTTCGAGGCTTTAGTAGATCGTTTTGTTAAGATTACGCTCACTCCAGGAACGTCACAGATTATTCGGGTACCTAAGTCGCCGCTAGCGATAACGCTAGAATATTTGATGGCAAAGGTATAAATGCCGACATGCTTCGCCGCTTGTCAGTTGATCGACGGCCGACACCGCGTTCAACGCTATCGGTCCAAGACTGCTACTGTAATACGAATTTCCGTTTACTGTGCACAGGTTCACCCAAATAAACAGTTTATTATTCGGCTCGCAGTGTGCTCCATTCGTCTACATCACGACACCGTGAGAATATTGTAAATTAGCGCTACTTAGGAATTACTGAAAACGCTCACACGTTCGCACTGGCTTCTACTCGAGAAACACACGCACAGACACAGACGCACAGACGCATAGACACAGACGCACAGACGCACAGACACAGACACAGACGCACAGACACAGACGCACAGACACAGACGCACAGACACAGACACAGACGCACAGACACAGACACAGACACAGACACAGACACAGACGCACAGACGCACGCACACGCGCACGCGCACGCGCACAGACGCGCACAGACGCGCACAGACGCACGCGCGCGCACACGCGCGCACTCACTTACTCACTCACTCTTCGCACAATATCAGGAGTTACGAACTATCCCAACAAGTTTTAATGACGTTGCGCCTACCGTGATGACATCGTAGCCACTGGTGGCGCCACTTTGGGCAACACAAGAAAGAGGGCATTTTGTACAGTCCTATAGTTTTGTAATAAAAACTGAATACTATCTGCAAAGTAGATAGATTTAATTACAGTCCCGGTAGCTCGATAGAGACGGTCGCACAGGCCATACAGCGCTTAGACGCCTACACATATTTTCATTTACTGTAGACCAAAACAAATACTCCGGCGCCTAATGAGCATACAGTCTCGGGATTGTCTTGCGTCGCGTTCTGGCGAGAGTGATTCATTATACGCGCCTATTTTCGAGGAGTGGGCTCGAGCCGAGGACAAGAAATTATTGCAGCCGCCTACCCCCCCTCTACGCCAACACAAAAACAAGAAAGACGTATTGGCCTCATCCCCAAGCCCCTAAAGTAGGATGATATAGTGGCGCGGCCGGCGCTGGTCTCGGTGCGTCTACGCCCGTGGTCAACGCAGGCACAAGCTGAGGTGTGAGAGTGGCCGAGCAATCTCCCCATTTCCAGCGAGACCAAACACCGCCGAATATCCGCCCAAGGTAAACATCGCCACGATATAGATCCTTGTTCCGCTTGCCCGCTGTCGTGCCCGTTCTGTCTTGTTTTTCGCGTCGCGCTTCAGTTCAGGTGTATGTTGAAGATATCGCGTGGGTCAACACGCTCGTGCCTATCCCGCGAGTAATTGCATATTTCGTGGAAACAGTTTTACGGGAGGTTCGAAAGTACGTAATTTCGTCTCCTGTCTGTGTGCTTGAGTACCGCGCAGTCATATATCATGAAATAGTTCCAGGACGTGCGGTCCGCTATGGCGTTCTAGTACCTAGACTGCTTGACAGGAGGTCGCGGGATCAAATCCAGACTGCGGCAGCCGCATCTTCAATGAAGGCGAGAAAGCTTGAGGTCCGTGTGCATAGATTTGGGTGCACGTTAAAGAGCCCCAGGTGGCCCACATTTTCGGAACCCTCCACTACGGCGTCTCACAATCGTATCATGATTTTGGGAGCAATAAACCATAATAATAATAATAATAATAATAATAATAATAATAATAATAATAATAATAATAATAATAATAATAATAATAATAATAATAGTAATAATAATAGTAATAATAATAGTAATAATAATAATAGTAATAATAATAATAGTAATAATAATAATAGTAATAATAATAATAGTAATAATAATAATAGTAATAATAATAATAGTAATAATAATAATGATAATGATAGTAGTAATAGTAGTAGTAGTAGTAATAGTAGTAATAATAATATTATTAATAATAATAATAACGACGATGATGTAATGATAATGTTATTGTACATAACACACAATTATGCTGTAAGACCGCTTTCTTTGGTCATTATAATCTTGTGAGGAATTCATTTTTGTCATTGAGAGATCACTTTGTCCATTTAAAAAGGTCATGAGAAATTTCTGTAATGCATTCTGTAGTAGTGTGTTGTGTGTAGCGTCGAATAGTGAAAGAAATTAAAAATAGTTATAGGTAATGGTGTACTAAAAAACAAGTTATTCGTGTTTGATGTTCGAAACCTGACCGGACAACTAAAGATGTTTTTTTTTGCAAATAACCATGCCAGTGACACCAGTAGTGGCTTCAAGTCACCGTGTACATCTTTGAAATATACTTTAAGTATCGCCTTCTGGTTGCCATTCTGCACTGCACTTACGGTCGCATTGCAATTGCTCTGAATATGCGTTGTTGAAAAACGGCAATGCGCTTGTGTCCGATTAAATAAATACTCACAGCATATTTACGGAGTGAATGTTGATGAGTAGGGCGAAGGGTACGTCCGTCAATCCTTCCGTGTGTGCATCGGCCCATTCATGCATCCGATAGCATTCGAGAATGCAGGCGGCGCACGGGTAACACCGACAAGACGTGAGCTAAGAAAGCCGAGCACACGGGTCTTCAATGCGCCCGCCGCTATGATTCGTCCATGGCCCACCAAAGATCCACCATGTACGGCGTCTGTCCAGGAAACTGAGAGAGGCACTCGTTCTTCGCTTGGTTGGCTACCCTACACATGAGGTGGAAAAAATGGGAATAATGAAAAGGAAAGAGATATGGAGAAAAAAGAAGAGTAAGAAAGAAATGGATAAATAGACAGCTCGAGACTACAGCACACGGTCTCGTGTTGTTCGTTCACAAGCACTCATGCAGCCCGGTGGTCCTCAAGAAGCACAAGAAAGCTCTCGTGGCCTTGCACTTATGCGAGACCGTCGGCCAAGGTCCCAGGATCTTTTTCTGTAAGTAGTATTGAATCTAGGTGACATGGCTTTTATACCGCATTGTTGAGTCCAGTATGATGAGCAGTGGCATAAAATGTGCTCAAGCGTTTCCTCAAAAGTAGAAATGTTGCATGCCACAGTTCTGGCCATCTAAACGAGCCACGAATACGTGGTTAAAAGAAAGCATTACGAAGCAAGGAAGAAAAGGAAGTAATACGTGCGGTCTACTGTTAAAGGGAATATTCGAATGGGCACATTTCATATTGTTAGTTTTGTAACAGCAACTGTGTTTGAAAACACGGTTTGTGAATTGCACTTGTTTTTTGAAAGCAGTCAGCACTGTCAAGAATCAGTTCTCCTAAGCTAATCTAACCACTGTGGTTTTGCAAGAGCGTGAAATACTGACTAGGCCTGCACGCAATTGTTGCCTTTAAGGGTGTATCGACCCTCGAATGAGGTACGCATACTTCGTTTTTTTCTGGTTCCAAACTTCCAGAAATTGCAAAAGCCCGTTCTTTTTGTTGTCCTGTAGAGCGTACTTTCTTACACAAGCAATAACAGAGAAACATTGGAGAAACATGTCTTTAATGCAAGCGCGACAAAACACTTGTCTTGTAAAGTTGTAAAGCGTGCTCTGCTACACCAAGAGTATTACATTGAAAAATTCGTCATAAAGAAAACGAGACCAGCTGCTTTCCCTGTATAAATGCTCTGTTACGATAATAGTTGTGCACTAAGAAACTATCATTAAAGACAAGAAACAAAATATTCCTCATGGAAAGCATGCTCTGTTACTCTCAGAATCGTACATTGAAGAAGATATCCGTAAGGGCAAGAGACAACCTATTTCTCCTGTAAAGCGTGCTCTGTTACTATAAGGATCGTATATTAAGGAGCTATCTTTAAGGGCAAGAAACAAGATATTTCTCCTGTAAAGCATGCTCTGTTATTCAAAGGATCGTATATTGGGGAAGCTATCCATAAGGGCAAGAGACGAAATATTTGTCCTGTAAAGCGTGTTCTGTTGCTCTAAGAATCGTCTTTTGGAGAAGCTATCTTTAAGGACAAGAGACAAACTATTTCTTTTGTAAAGTGTGTTCTTAACACCAATAGGGATATCTCGGAGAGTCTATCATTAGAAACAGGAGACAACTTACTGGTGGTGCAGAGCGTGTTCTGTTATATGGCAAATCATATTTTGGGAAAGCGGTTGTTTTTAAAGGCAAGAGAGACAGAGATAGAGAGAGAGAGATAGAGAGAGACAGATGACTTTATTTAAAAAAAGCGAGTTATTCGGGGATCTGGGCAAATATTCTCAAAATGAAGCGACGACTAAGGACGAGACACATTATTTGGTCTGTAAAGTGTGCTGTTACACTGATAGTCGCACATTGGAGAACCTATCGATGATGCATTAAGGGTAGGAGACACATGTTCTGTTAAGCATTGTCTGTTACATGAACAGCCACATATTGATGAAAGAAGGAAAAGTTTAAGGGCTGGTTTTTCTTTGTATACAATATCTTTAACGAGATTCTCGTTACGAAGCATGGGTCTTCTTCTGGCAGACTTGATGCGTTCATACAGTGTGCGAGGGATGATTGGTCAGCTGCCAGCTCTCAATAACATCTCGTGCTACGTGACGCCAGCAGGCCAAAAAGGGTTCCACACTCACCGTAATGGCAGCTGGGGGCGCTGACTGATGTCCCCTGGTTTATATGCACATGTAGGTATAACCTTTAAAGTGGACTGAGGGATGCCCGCCGTCGTAGTAAAGAGGTACAATATTGGATGCGTTATTCGAAAGTCGCTTGTTCAGTCCCTTCCAGTGGCCCATTATTTCATCGTACACTTTTTTCCTTCACATTTACATTGCCATTGCTACTAATAACATCCCCTATACATTTTTGGCATCATTGTTTGTTTGTTCTGAATAATATACCCGGAAAACGACGGTTAAAGGCAAGTGATTAAGAAAACTTGGACACATGTTCTTCGTGATCAGCATTAGAAAACGATAGCGTAATCGGGCTGCATGTGCATCGCCTCCTTACTCGCTAGTCTAGCTTCCATCGTTTTCGTGGCATGCGTCAACCATGTCGTAAGGAAATGAACTGTGCACGTAACATAAGGAAAGCGTAGTGCTATCTTTTGAAATAGAACGAATCGAAGCAAAGTTTTGTATTTTGATATAAAATAAATGCACCTCTCTGATCAGTTTAGCTGTTGTTTGTTCGTCCAGGGAGATTCGGTCACTGGCGTTGGCCATGATTACGACGCCATTGTATTCGCGACAGTGTGTGCGATGCGCTAAGTGTCGTCATGTATCTGCGAGCCTCTCGACCTGCTCATGATAATACTCAAGTAAATAGAGAGTTTTACTTCGACGTTTTAACGTCGCGCTACAATCTGAGTTCACTTGCTAAGCTGCAGCGGAGCGGCGTACAATTTTCTAGTTTTAGTGTTACGTTTTCCGTTCCGGAGTTACCTTTTTACAATTACAGTGCCCTCTGGCCAAGTTTTACCGCGTTAAATAAAACTACAGACCAGTTTTACGTAGTACAAACTTAATTGTTCGCATATTACTCACGCTTGCTCTTACGAAGCGGTACCAGTTCATTTTATTGAAGCAAAATTAAGCGTCGACTTCAAGATAGCCACGCAATAGTCGGCGAGGTAGTATGACAGAGCACGAGAGAGGACGCGCTCTGCATCTCCCTTACGCTTGGAAACACGGCAGCGATGCTCTACGCTCCGCTTAGCCACCCCGTAAGCGGACCGTGGGCCTCGCTCCACTAACCCGCTTACGGCACTATACGTCCATACGTCCATACGAACGCGCATACGTCCTCTGCTTACGGAGGATGTATGCGCGTTCCAGCTCCGCTTAGCTGCTAAATGCCAAACGAAAGCTCTCTAGTAAGGTTATGACGCCTTCTACGAGATACGAAATTTACTTGTATGATCATCTTGTGCGACAGATTTCGCACTCGCCAATTTCTGTCACGGGTTCATAATTTCTGGCTGCCAGTAGTTTTGAGGCTACTCTTTTGTGGCCGTGAAAAAAAAATGCGACGAGCGCTGTTTCCAGAAAAGACCACTTTCTGAAAAGATCGCCCGCTGCCGTCTGTCTGCGGGTCAAAATCTCTTTTGGAAGAAGTCTTTTCGCTCAAATGACTTTGAAGTGATCTTGGGAGTGGAGTTTAAAAGTCATATATTAGGGGAGCCATCGTTAAAGGCAAGAGACGGAATACTTGTCTAAGAAACGTGCTTTGTTAGATCTTCGTGATTTATGTCAAAAGATGAGACGGGAGCCAACGCTAAGCCGTCAGTCTTATCCAGTGCACCGACACTTTAGATGAAGCGCTTTAGAAAAGACCCTCTTTTCAGAGGGAGAGAAAGAAGCAAGTGAACTAAGAAGACAAAAAAAACCAAGACATTTTGCAAGGAGATCGTGTTTAAATAAATAATTATCCAACCAACTTGCAACATCTACAATATTGGGATGCACCGCACCACAATTTTCACAGTTAGTCACTTTATTCACGTGCTAACAAGAACCGTAACAATTTCTACTTATTTTGCGGAACTACCCAGGCTATGTTCTCCCTTTTCATGTGTGGCTTTCACAACTTTACGTTGTGTGTTCCATGCAATTCCTAAGTTTTTTTAATGACAAGTGATTGCTGAAATGGCATTATGAAGAATGCTTTGCTTGTATGCGTTAATTTCCCCACGAAGCAGACGCTACCTGAAAGCTAGAAGGAAGGAGCTCACTGGTTTTTAAAATTCAACCTGAATTTTCAGCTCTAAACTTGTGAATACAGTACGAACAAATTTTTTTTTTCAGAATGGAGCTAGAAAACTCGAGTGTCACTAATAAGCGTAGATGCTTCATATTTTTCTTGTAAAGCACCTCCGGGGAAGTCCACAGCTGTTTGAGTTACTCGCTTTGGCAACATAGTGTAAGGGCTACCTTATTTGCATTCCTGGCAAGAGATGCCTTGCGAAACTTCGTGTTAGGTCGTGTTTCAAAGGATGGTGTTTTCGCCAAAGCATAATTTTCGCATGCTCGACCAACTCGCACAATGCTGCGGTGCACACGCTCCGACACGTGTTAAGCAATCTACTTTCCTGTATGTCACAAGAGGGAATTAAATTTTATAGCAACCAGCTTAAAGGATAACAAAAGTGTGTTATGTTCGAGAATTCGTGGCACCCCACTTATGGCATGGTTATAATCTAATCGGAGCTTACATAGTCTTCCGCGAAATCCTTCTCGGTGGCTGTGGAGAATAATGAGGAAGTAGGGGAGGAAGAAAAAATATAAATACAGGTGATGTTGCACGCGTTGTGTACCGGTGCATTTTTCGAGAGGCGGTGTACTCAAAAGCTCGAAGGTACATTTTCACTCGTAAACGTCAACAATAGGGCAGGTGTATAAAGGCTCTATCAGGGACCTCGCCATGATCATCGAGTCCCGCGCAACCAACACCCTAACAGTACACAAGCTCAAGACTAACCCCCGTATTCAGAAACGCTCCTTGACTCTAACTTGACTTGAAACCACCTTCAATGCAGCGCGTTTGAAAACCATCTGTGCGTTTGCACTGCCTTGGCACCACCTATAAACAGCACGTTCTAAACGCGTTTGTGCTGCATTGAAGTCTGTGTGAAGTCAAGTTCGTCAAGCAGCGTTTCTGAATACAGGGTTAAGACTGCGAATGCGATACGACTCGTACGTAGAGTAGCCAACCGGCACCATGGCCTCAAAGAAGACAACCTTCTGCGTCTTGTACACGTGTTTGCTTCGTGCCATTTTACCTGCGTCGCCGCTATACACAAATGGCTACCTGCTGAGCTCAATCAACTCAATGCGCTTATTTGCAAGGTGGTAACACAAGCCCTTGGCCTCCCTATCACGACTCCAACGCACAAACTGCTCGATCTTGGCGGACACAACACGCTAGAAGAGATCGCCGAAGCTCAGGAACGCGTGCAATCGACCCAACTCACCACCATCAAGGCGGGCTGCCATATTCAGCGCGAGCTCGGCTTCTTCTCCTCGACGGCCAGGGACCACCCAGAGTAGGCTCTAATTGCCCGTGAAATCCAGGATGTTATCACCATCGCTCTCATTCCACGAAATATACACCCCGAATACAACAGAGGCAGGCGCCTTGTGCGGGCGACCGCCATTCTCAAGCGCATAGACATGGAAGCGGACAACGTCTCGTTCGCGGACGCCGCTGCCTATCACAACAACCGAGCCTTCGCCGCGGTCGCCTTATCATCCGCGCAGCAGACTCTTAACTCTGCCACAATCCTCACCCGAAAACCCGAAGTAGCGGAGCAAGTAGCTATAGCTATATCTATGCTCGACAGCAAACGGGAATTCATCTACAGCGACTCCAGACCGGCTATCAAAGCCTTCAAACGTGGAGTCATCTCCGACCAGGCGTTACGTATCCTGCGCAGAGCGGACCCGAGTGCCCTGAAGCACCACACTGTCATCTAGTTCCCCGCCCATCTCGGCCAGGTGCCAGGTGCCCTATACAACCCCAACGAGATCACCCATGATGCAGCGCGCGCACTTACCGACCGCACCGCCACAGGGCAACCCCATCTCGCTGAGTTAAAGACCAATCTGTATGCACCCATTACGTACAACATCACAAACACTTTTAGATTGAACACCGCATTTTCCACCCCCACATCTGAAACTCAACAGACTGCAGGCATTACCCTACGCCTATTACAGATACACACGTACCCAATCCTTGACAAGCTTCACGTTTATTATCCTGATGCATACCCCATCGACACATGCCCCTCTTGTGGACACACGGCGACACTCTCACTCATGCTTTGGGAGTGTAGAAACACTCCTCCTGACTCTACCTCAAACAAGTGGGGAAGGTCCCTCAGGAGCTCTCTTCTCACCGACCAGCAAAGGGCCGTCCAGCAGGCCCACGAAGCGGCCACCAGGTACTCCCTGTCGGTCCCTACGTGGGAGACGCACGCTACGCGCTAAGCGCGTCCTGCAGGACTGAAATAAAGTTTTTTTCATTCCATTCCATAGACTGTTACTCTGGCTGAGATGCTACGGAAAAGCGACAGGTTAAAGAATAGTGATTTTATTTTGTTCACGCTCTCAGGAGATACTCGACTTTCCTTCTATGTCCGCCTTGTTGCACAACAGAAGTTGTGAATACTTTTTCTTGGCTTAAATATCACTAAGAAGCTTCACGACATTTTGGCTTTGTCTTGTACCGAAATAGCAGTATAATAACGTCGCCTTCCTGATTACCGTTTTGACAACCATTCACTGTCAATAGTGATGCTAATAATAGACTACCTCCCTGAATTGGCGTGCTGGTTGAGATCAGGAAGCACCAGGGACGAACTGCTAGACGAGACAGAGTGCAAAGAGAACAATTTTCGGGGGCAAGATAAAGCACAAGAGACGTAAACTTTTCTTGGACTGTATAACGTGTCCTTTCATACTATAAATTGTTGGAGCACGTATTTATTATTTACACGTGAGGACAAATATTGTTTAATAACTATACGATGACCATTGAACATGCGCCGATAGAACTTACAATGATCTGTACAAAGGAAGCTACGCTAGTTTTCGTTGTGACTGTGCCGCACAAGCCTACACTCCATCTCAAAAGCTGGTTGCCGCACTACGAAAGCCAGGCCGATTGCAACCAATCACGAAGGCGAGTTCATCCACGCTGTATTAATGCGTGCACATAATTAGCCGTAGTCTACAATCAGTGGAATGCCCACATTGCGAGATCGTTCACATCTCAATGGAACGAAGTTCAAATCTGGTGGAAGGAACAGAATTTTTTTAAACTGTTGCTTAAACGTTCACCTTTCGTTGCTGCCTGGAGCCAAATGCCACACACCGCGGAGTTGAAAAACTGGGTTTGTTCGTTTGTGTATTTAGGTGTCCACTACTGCGATTACTATTGGCACAATCTAATAAAATCATCTGAAGGTCACCAGTTTTAGGAGTATTTTACCGTTTTAAAGCAATGCAGTTCATAATTGACCTTTTGGGATTTCTTGATGATGACATATGCCTGAAGCTCAATCCGAAAAAAAGTGCGTGAAGTGACATTATTTCCGAATGTCTGTACCTACCAAGGGCCCTTGAAGTAGAGGTCTAAAGCTTAGACCTTAGTCAAATTATGTGAAGCTTGACTGGTCAGACACGCAAACCACTGTGGTGATATTTATTGCAGGCGTTATTGGGAGTAACTATCATTTACAGCTATGCAGATAACATGATGCCACCACTGATTTTTCCCGCAGTCTACACAATCGGCATAAAAAGGACCAGGCCATATGGTCGGCATGCGCCTTAATTGCACCAAAAGTTTGTTTTTCACGAGTGTTTCTCGCACTGATGACAGCTTGCGGTCCTCTTCGAAACGGTGCGTAAGCTTGGTGAAAGTGGGGACCTCATTTCCGCGAAAGAAATTGTGCATGCACAATCCTTCGCAGCACTCTCTGGTCAAAGCAATTGTTCAGCTTCTTTTACTGCGAAACCTGTTAAAAAATCAGAACACGGGTTAAGTGCGCCTGCGTGGTTGTCCGCCACCATTGCCGGTGTGCTTAACCAGTGTCATAAAAAATAAAAAAAAAACTTAGTAAATAAGAAACACCACGAACACAAAGGGGATTGGAACGTGGGTGCGCTGCATGCCAGCTCAGAATTCAACCACTGAGCCACGCCGTTGTTTGAAAATAGTTTTTAAACTGGCTTTCGGCAGGCTTGATTTCAGGAAAGGAATTGCGTTGATACAGGGGATAAAGCGTTTTAGAACATCAAGGAATCAATGTGAATTACATGTGCGTCAATGTGCGTCAAACAATGTGAATTGCATAAGGTATGCGTCGTCCAATGCTCCAACTGGTTAGAAAATTTTTTCTTGATCCCCTATTAACTGTGGAGCATACCCACTTCAGGCACAACTTTTGATCATTGTCAGCCACTGCATAAAACTAGCACAAAATTTCTAGCAAGCGTGTAGCAGATACCACGCTTCTCCGAAGATTGACAAATGATAGCATACTGAATGCTGGCCTACTACACAAAATTTACGAATAATGGCATAGTGGGTACCCAGCAAGTGGCAGCAGTTACCCAAAGAGCGTCTAGAAAAGGCTGAGAAGCCGCTCTTCCTGCTTTCGCTGTGACTGTGCTGGGCGTTCCGCACAGGCCTGGTGTCCTTTCCCAGGAACGCTTCTTCAGTGCCAACACTTTGCCCGCCTTTTCTTTCTTAAACACCCACTTGTACAGCGTACCCTACCTCCCTCACCTTTGTTAGTTGTGCACTCACTCCTCTTAACTAGAAAATTCATGTTGGTCTTTCTCCGCACTCTTTCTGAACGTTTCTAGGACAGTTATCGCTGGCCTCTCCGCTTCTTTCGGATAAAGCTTAGCTTTCGAAGAATGGCACGGACTAGACGCTACTACACTAAAGGAAGTCATGTTTTCGATGGACGGCACACCACTTTTTAGAGCCACCGCATCGTGTTTTCAACCCTCGGTTCTTTGCCCGCATGCACTAAAAATGTCATTGATTTTTCGAGAATGCTATTAAATCAGTGCTCAATCAGTGAATATAGTTCCAGCATACTTTCAAAACATAATATGTGAAAGTGCGAGGAACTACCTAATGGGTGACGTTGACAAAAAGTAAAAAGAAACAAACAATTTAGAATACTAAGGTGCAGGTCCTCAAAATAATCACAACGAAGGACATCTAGTTCGTTTCAATTTATAGGAGCACGCACAAGAGTGTATTGTAGGTATTTGACCAACAAAAATCCACGCCCTAGTGAGCGTACTATATTTTAGCACGCCAGGATAACGCCGCTATGCCCCCTGTAGCTTCTGCGCAGTGCTGCAACCAGCTTGTGACATCGATTATATTGTTTTTGTAACTAACGCACTACATGTCAATAAAATGCTCAGTTGTCTTCTAAAGTTCAGGAGAGGCCACTAGGCTTGAGTAAAGAAACCGACCTCTCAGAACGACTTTAATCTGAACGTCCCACGTGTGCTTCCAGTGTGTGTATGTGTCTTTTTATTCGTTTTATTTATCTGTCTTCTTCCGTCTTCTGTACAATCCTTATTCCCCCCCCCCCCCCCCCCCCCATCACAAAGTACCGAACCGGTTGCTTTTGCCACAAAACGGTGGTGCAGTGGCAAAGATACTCGGCTGCCGACCCGCAGGTCGCGGTATCGAATTCCGGCTGCGGTGGCTACACTTTCGATGGAGGCGAAAAGGCTGTAGGCCTGTGTGCTCTGATTCGGGGGCACGTTAAAGAACCCCAGGTGGTCGAAATTTCCGGAACGAGCCCTCCACTTCGGCGTCTCCTAATCATAGGGTGGTCTTGGAACGTTAAACCACACATATAAATAAAACGACCAATCAATCAATTGATCAATCAATCAATTGATCAATCAATCGATCGATCAATCAATTGATCAATAAATTGATCGATCAATCAATCGATCGATCAATCAATCGATCGATCAATCAATCGATCGATCAATGAAACTGGTTGCTTTTACTAGATTAACCTCCCAGCGTTTTCATTTCATTTATCACTTTCTCTCGTGAACTTGATAGCCATTTGTGATTGTACTTGATAGAGATGTACATGTAGTAAGCACTTTTCAGAACAGGCCGAACATCGAAATTAAAGACTGCTCGCCAAGAGAGCGAGCATGTTCGCGTGTTTCGTTTTATATTACTGCCCAAATAATTCATGCTGACAGCACATGTGGGCATTGCAATTAAGACCAAAAGCTAAAACAATTTAAGGACGCTATGAGAATAAGCCCGCTAGTGCGCGTGAATTTCAGATATAACCTATTCTTTATTGTTTCAAAGAAAGTCTGCATTCAGGGAAGATATAATGCAAGACTATCAAAACCCAACAGTGTTGACAGTAGACGTGATTACTGTGCAGATATTGTAATCACTTAAGCTTTTCATCTGCCAGGTTCTCGATCTGGTAGAAAGAAATATTTTTTTTGGAGAGAAGAAATAACGCATGAGAATAGCGGCAACCCAACAAGGTGGCTATCAAGAAAAGATTGAATACCTTTGAAAAGTCAACGGTAATAAAATTTTATTAAAAAATTCTGGGTTAGGCGGAAGCCGCCACCGCACGGGTGCATTTCTTACCGTATAAGAAATCTCACTGCAAGCATTGACCGAAAGAACCTCGCTAATTCTTGGCGGATTAGTCTACAACGCCGGAGAGAAATAGGACAGCACTCGGGGCGGGGGCTCCGAGCAAACCGAAAATTAAACAGCACTGTAAAGAAAAATTGTTTGAGTGTCGAAAGGGAAAAAAAAGACAGCACGGCAACAATTTTAGGCACCCATATGATTTCAGGGCGAGAGAACTCGTTATCATTTGAGGACAGAGCGCTTGTTCATTCCTTTAGGCTCTATTATAAGCCCACCTAATCAGCTTTATTACGACTTTTCGTTGCGGAATTCCGCACGTTATGTTCTTTTGGGGGGAGGGGGGGGGGGTGGAATTCAGATATTTCTTACGAACACGCTACAAAAGACAACGTCACCTTCTTCGTTCTTTATTTTTTTCTCACTAGGGTGCCTATATCTTTATCTTGCATCGCTCAAGCGTATACCGTAAGATGAAATGTTGAATGAGTTCTGTTATCACTAGATAATCACGCCAGAAAGTCGTTTGCGTGTTAATTTTGGTTTGTGCGCTGTGGTTGCACGGTTTGAGGCGCTGCCGTAGTAGCACTTTCTCGTATTTCTTCGCACTTTAAAACAAACAGTTTTCTTCTATAGAATGTGTTTTTTTTTGTGCGTACTGTTTCCTGAGCTCTTTCCATTCGTTCCGGCCCGATTCTCGCGCGAAGAAGCTAACGAACCGTGGTATCGCGAAGTAAGGACTTTGCAATGTTTCGTAATGAATTGCTTTACGTGAGCTGCAGTGGATTACCTTGAATTCTGGGAAACTATGACAGGTTTATTTTATGGTTGACCTCCTTATCTTTCCTGAAGTTGGTCGCAGGCACCTCATGAGTAAGCCGCGCAAGATGGAGGTGTTTAATTCGTACCCTGTTCAGGAACGGTTCTTAGATCACAAGATTATTTCTTTCTTTAGGCGTCAGGAAAAGAATCATGATTTCTCGCTTCATGTCTCGCTGCTTTTTTTTAGATCTTTCCCAAGAACCGTGCTTGAAATAATTGTTCGTGCTCAAGCCTAATATGTGTATTTTGTTATCTAAATGATGTTTTGTTCGTTTTTAGATTAAACGTAGTGTGGATTCGCACACTAACTTCAATTTCATTCGTTTACTTTGTCCATGTCATGCTGAACAGAGGTATTGCTTCACCAGGAGTTGGGCTAGACTTTATTAGAGCATGTTTGTCTATAAATTTCAGTAATTGTTTTACAGTGGAAGCTGTTATGATATGAGAACACGGGTCACGCGCGATGCTGTAGTTGTCCGCCACCGCCACCGCCATGTCCGTAACTAGTCTTGAAAAAGAAATGATAAATAAGCAACGTTATTGACACATTGGGATTCGAATCCGCGTTCACTGCGTGCTAGCTCAATCATCAACTATACTTAGCTGAGGCCAGTGCTTAGCACTCGCTTCTAAGCTGGCCTTATGCAGGCTTGATGTCGGAAAAGGAATAGTGTTAATAGGTGCAATAAAGCATTTTAGATCATCAAAGGAACATCCAGGCGTGACACAATTCGAATTGCGTATTGAGTGATTCGTTCAATGCTCTAACCCAATAAAAAAAACTTGTTCCTGGTCATCTACTAACTGTGGCTCATACCCACTTAGGCATGTTTCTTCATCGTCTTCAGCCACTGCATGAAAAAAATTGCACGTAATTCCTAACATGCGTGTAGTGGATACCACGCTTCTCCAAAAAATTACGATGAATAGCATAGTGAATGCTGGCCTACTACACAAAAATTGTGATTATTTATGGCTTAGTGGGTACCCAACAGTGTGCTTGTAGCAGCTACTCAAATATTTAGTTTTTAGAAAAGGCTCTAAAAGGCCCCTCTTTTGGCTTTCGCTGTGACTGTGCTGTGCATGCCGCGCGGACCTGGCGTTTTTTCAGCAATAGCAGCTTAGTAGACTTGACTTCAAAATGCCCCAGCATTTCTAAATTTTAAGCGATTGAAACATGCTTTATTGAGAACTAATGTTTTACTGTAAAGCAATGCTCAATGATGGCAAAACAAACAAATATGCATTAATGAAATATCGTTAGTGCACCCAAATCAGCGATAAATAAAAATTTATTTGTAATAATTTGTGGCGTTTTACGTCTGATAAACACAATTACAAGGTAGATCGAAGCTACGAATTCCTAATCAATTTTGACAATCTCGAATTGTTTAAGACAGTCCTAATTCTGAGTGTCTTGATGGTCGTGAATTTGGCCTCTGGATTGTAATTGCTTGCAACCTCTGATAACTGCCATATTTGACTTGCATTGTTTTGACGCGTTGTATTGCTCCCCTTATCAAGTGTTATTGTATTGTTTAATTTACAGGTATTAGTGGAATGTCGGGCTCAACATATTACCGGGCCTGAAGAACGCATACGCAATATGCTAAATGGACTTTTACGTTTACGTTACGCGCGCAATTTCTGATTTAACCACGCACGCCCTATAGCTTGAGAGTTAGTGAGCCAAGCAGGCGTACGAATGACGCAAAGCCCGCGTGTGGAGAGATAGCGCATGGTCTCCTACAGCGAAATCGCCAAACACTGCAGATTAGGGAGCCTGAATAACCCTCGACCACATTCCTCGTTGAATAAACAGCAGGCGACAGCATGACGCCTATTACAAACAAGCACATTTCCAAACCCAACTGTTTACAGTCATTGATATCCATATCTTTACTCAGACAAATGTAAACTCCGCGATCAGCATATTATCAGCAAACGTTATCTGGGCTTGTACTAAGCTTACGAAGGGGCCAAACACCGAGTATTTTTATTGCACAGCAGTGGGAGACCACACTGTTTAGCTCAAACATCCAGGACCAGCTAGAAGCGATCAGGCAAGCCGCAAACGCTGCTTAGGCCTCGTAGGACAAGTTTAAGATGTCGTTTAGGGGATAGAATATAATTCCTCTGAAGCTTGCCATTTCGTTGGAGGCTCTCTTTCTGCCGTGTTTACGTGGTTTACGTGCTTTACGCCAATGAATGGTGACCTTGGCGCACATTCCTTTCGAACTGAGCAAGACATTGATATTGACGGATTCACTTTGTTCACCGCCCGCGACTGGTTTTGCTTGCATTCAGGCAGCTTCAACGACAGAGTATTATGGCCAACATAGCTTGGAGCGCTCCCCAGCCCAAGAAAATTGATGCAAACAATTTTTCAACATATAAAAGTTCTCCTTAATGTCGTGGTGCATATTTTATTGTTACAGAAATGAATTAATATGGCAGCTTGCGGGAACGCAAGCAAGAATTTTTTTTCCCTTTATATAAGGCATCTATCCTCAGCCAGGAAACGCCGCAGTCACAACATGGGTACGTAAACGCTATCCCGCTGTTCTGAAGGTTACCTTCCGAAAAAAAAAATGGCTCTGCGGAAACGTTGTTCTGCTAACACACGCTATCACGCTAACGCTAAAGTGTCTATTGATTACGCAAGTAGCGCATGTATCCGCGAATACGAGTAGAAGAAAAACATAAGTCCACGCCGAGGATCAGCTCTCAACATAGAAATTTCTCAGGTGCGTATTTTCACACCAGATGGCGCCATGTATTTGCACCTAGGGGAAAACCTGCTTTATCTCGAGCCCTGTGTTTGGACAGAGTTCTGCGACGAGATCGAATGTCCCAATGACACGAGTCGAGCCACCGCAATGGTTTTTTTTCTGTGGCGTATTTCCTTTGGCCGTAGTTTCTTTGCCTACGCCATCATCCATTGGCATTTCTGCAAACAACCACCAATGGTTTTCATCTCGCAGCCGCCCCTGTAATCCTTTTCTTTTCGGCAAGGCTCACACTTTTGCAGCGGAAACTTTCTCTGCTCTTTTTATACGCAGTTGCCGTTTCGTACGTCTTTTGCTGCTCGCTCATGTCCCCACTTTTTCTCTTCTGGTTTCCCCAGCCAACTCGTTTATCGTCTCTTCCGGTTGTCGTTCGAGCCTGATCACGTGCTTCCCCGTATGCCTAGCCACCTTCAACGAGGCGTGAAGGACGCTGTCCCTGGTCTCCAGAGTTCTCCCGATACTCCGCAAACGTGCCGTGGCTGAATAAGCGAAACAATACGTATGTCTTCGTTAGCGTAACGCACTGCGATAGAGGCGGTGGTGCCAACCAGTCGGCATGGGCTCATTCGAATGAGCGATAAAGTAGTACATCATGCACTAGTATGCCAAGTCTTACTCGGTAATTTATAGTCTCGTGCGGCGACGACAATGTTGGTAACGGAAGCCGCTGTTTTCTCGCTCTATACTCAGTATTATGCGTCAAGTTCAATTATGTGGCGGCTAGCGAGACTTATTGCAGCAGATGATTTAGAATCGACAAAAAAAATTTCAGCCTTTTACCACACATAATATGTATCTTTACTTTCGTTCTAAGCTTAAATATTAAAAATAATACACTGCGTTGTTGCGATGCCTTCAAGCGAATAGATTGAATGACAGACTGTGATCTGCTTGCTGGAAAGGTTGCTGTGTAGTACCAGGATGGTGCCCTAAAAATTTTTTTCCCTGCTGTCACACACCTTTTTCTTTCATTTCATTATTTCGCGCCATCTTTTTTCTTCCCCAGTACATTCCTGTCGTTCCATTATCTTTCTGTTCATCTCTTGCCTCCAGCAAGTTATGTTTTCATCCACTCTTCTTTCTTCAAGTTTGCATTACGATTATTTACTACTAATACCGTGCCCAAGAAATTCCCTGGCATTCATGTATCGTAGTTGTCAATAATATTGTCTATCTTTCTCTGTCATAGAAGTAAACAAGTCCTGTTGTGCGGTTGTTATGTCTGGATCGTCTATCGTGTTGTTTCTGTATTTTATTTGCAGCCCATCACGACTCGTTTGCGGAGTTATACAAAATCTGTGCTCACCAAACTTCCTGTATAGCTCCCACAGTGTTTCACCTTATCTATGAAACAAAAGTATAGTATAAGAATGAATGTTTAAACTTGAATCATTGGTACACATAAATTCCGGATGGTGGTTGAACATTGTGGTCAGTGAAGTTTATGCATATCACTCGTTACGTCATTCACTGCCCAATTCAAGACAAATGATATCTTCAAGAGTGACTAATAGCGTGCTAAATTAAAATAACTTTACTTTATATGTAGCTGTAGCCAATTTCTTCGACAAAGGTTCCTGTCTTCGTCAAGGCTTCAAGCTGCCATCTTTCCTTGAGCTGCCGTCATAACTTGTTTCAATAAATACGCTAATTGGTGATTGCAGTGTTTCGGAGCATACAATTAAATTCACGTTAATTTATTCGTGAATGCCTTACTCTCCAAATAAAGTGTGAAAGGTAGAAGAGGAGAGAGACAAGCGAAGGGAAGGTCAACCCAGTGAGATGATGGTGGTTCTCACTCGGACTATACCAATTATTTCATATATTTTTGTTAGATTAATGTGGAAATATTGGACCAATATAGGAACCGCATACAAATTCTGTAGGAAGATATATGCAAATAATGTAATTTTATGCGGAAGGTTGAGGTGAAAATAAAGGTTGGAAAATGCGCTTATTTCAGTGGCACATAAGGGAGAGCAGAGCAGTGCCGTAGGAAAATAGGTGGTGCGATATATGAATGCGGAAAGGAGTGGCCAAGTTTTTAAAGTGATTGTGAATACCACCGATCACTCGGTCGGAGTACCTCGATAACCAATCAAAAGACTGGTGGCCGCATGACAAGGCTAGGAATCGAACCCAGCACCTCGCGCATTAGAGGCTGGCTCCTGATTTTGAACCACGGCAGTGGTCCAATATTAGAGCACTTCCGTGGTTCAAGATCACTAGTTCGCTATCCTGTACTTCGAAAGAACAAAGAGTTGCTTTAATTAGAAAAGTTCAAATCACCTCAGTCATCGTTACAATGTGAATTTTCAATAAACATAAAGACACATTGCAAGGCTTTGAATGTAACCTTCAAAGACTACAACTCGTTGGGGGCTCCACTTAAAAAAAAAAACACCATCTCATCAATATATGCTGTGACGTTGTTCTATGAAAATTCTTACGTAACCGGAATTTCTCCTTTACGCTCCAGTGTCGACTAGCCCCTCCACTAGCGATGGAAGGTTGCTTCACAGCGTACATATCGACGTGTATTTTTGGAACGTGTATTAGTTGTGAATCCGTACTAAGCTGTCTCATATGGCACATTCGTGCTGATCAAAATGCAGCACTAGAACGATAACAAAAATTACGGAAAGAAGGGACATGCACAGACTTGCCGATCCTTTTTGTATTCGTCCTAGCACTGCCTTTGGGGGCGAAGGTCCTCTTACCTTGTACCGGGTCAGGCGTAACTGGTAGTATCAGACAAACAGATAGACGCACGGATGGACGAGCGGATGGACGGATGGGCGGATGGACTGATGCACGGACGGACTGACGGATGCACGGAGGGACGAACACATGGACAGATGGACGAATGAATACACAAACGGACAGACAGACACACAGACAGACAGATAGACGGACGAACGGAAGGAAGCTTCGCCCGACTCATCATTCACTCCGTCGATATGCTGCGATTTTTTAACATTATGCACCCTAATACACTTAAGTACATTTCTGTTATTCTGTGATAATGCTTATATTTTTATAAAAAGAAATTGATGGAAGAAAAATAATTACTGGAAATGAGTCTGGTCACCAAAAACCTTGCAGGAAAATCCAAATTGTGTTACCTCTAACCAACTGAAATGTGACGTCGTTTATGACCTAATTATAGGGTTGTCTCCTTTTGTTGCAGTCGCAATTTAGTCTCCAAAGTTGAGATGGGAACGGATCTGCATGCTGTACAAGCGTACTGTCATAGGCAAACGTGTTTTTTTGTACTGTGTACTTTATTCACCCAAGGACTTATCATTTAGTGTGTTTGTGCGATAATTTTTGTCAACATGGACTTATTTTTTTTTTTTATTCAAGTACCCTAAAGGCCTGGGTAGGCATTACATAGGGGAGTTGTAGCACAATAAAGCTGTTACAATTACAGTGTATAATTTGAATAACAAATACAAACGATTGATATAAATATGCACATACATATGTAGAGGTATTATTACTTAACAGTACAGAGATGCTACGTGGAGGAATAAAGAAAGTACTACTAAAAAAGAAACAAAAAAAAAAAAAAAGAAAAGAACAGGACAACAAAACTCTAAGGAAAATTTTCGCAGTGTTCAAAACAACAAAAGGATGCAAAGAAAGGATAATTCACGTTCATTGAAATACCGCGTACAAGAACAACGACAACAAGTACAACAAAACAGATATGCACAAGAACAATATTAACTTTCATTAAAATAACTTTTAAGTTTATTCATGAAATCTTCATGATTTTGGGAAGAACGACGTCGGCAGGTAGCTTGTTCCAGTGATATATTGCGAGAAAGAGGGGGGATTTACTTAAGAAGTTTGTTCGAGCAAAAACGGGTTGTACTTTAAAGGGATGATCCAGGCGCGGAAAGATACGATGGGCGGCCGTGATGTGGCGTACGCGGAACGATGATGATGAGTGATAAAGTTTGTGGAAATGAGATAGAAGTGCTATGATTCTTCTATTCTCTAGGGTGCTTAGATTCAGAGATTTTTTAGGTTAGTTATGCTTGATGTTCGTGAATAATCTTTGGTAATGAAGCGGGTTGCTTTATTTTGAATTGCTTCGAGTTTGTTGATGAGATAAGACTGGTGCGGGTTCCAAATAAAAGATGCATATTCTAGTTTTGCGCGAACCAACGTCGCATAGGCCAATAATTTAGTAGACTTGTTTGCCAAATAAAGGTTACGCCTGATAAAACCAAGAGTTTTGCATGCACTGCTACAGATTGCTTCGATGTGGTCACTCCATGAAATGTTAGAAGATAAATGAACTCCCAAGTATTTTATTGTATGCGCACGCGCGATGACTGAGTCATTTATCAAATAATGAGTAAGCTTAGGATTAGACACTCTAGTGAAGGCTACAGCCTTAGTTTTCGAAGTATTTATCTCCATTTGCCACTGTTCACACCAATCTGCAATTTTCGCAAGGTCAGATTGCAAAGCGTCACTATCAGAGGTGGTAGTTATTCGTCTATAAATTACGCAGTCATCTGCGAATAATCGAACTGTAGATGAAATGCTATTGCTGATGTCATTTACATACAACAGGAATAAAATAGGCCCCAATACAGAGCCCTGAGGCACCCCTGACTTGACCAGTGATCGTGAGGAAGAAAATTCATTGGCAGTTACAAATTGGTACCTGTCGGTTAAGAAATTCCTTATCCAATTCACAACCTGACTATGTATATTAAAATAGCGAAGTTTTTGTAATAAACGGTTATGAGCTACCTTATCGAACGCCTTGGCGAAGTCGATAAATATGGCATCTATTTGCGATGAGTCATTAACAGCTTCGTAAATGTCAGAGACCAGCTCGAATAACTGCGTCTCGCAGGAGCGACCCTGTTGAAAGCCGTGCTGGTTGCTGAAAAGATGGTTGTGCTTTGTTAGGTACTTCATGATTGCCGATGATATGATATGCTCTAATAATTTACATGGTATACTGGTCAGCGAGATTGGTCTGTAGTTGGTGACAGATGACGGGTCTCCGGATTTAAAAATTGGTACTATTTTAGAAACTTTCCATCCGTCAGGAACGCATCCTGACTGAATCGATTGCTGGAAAAGGCATGCAAAAATGGGAGAAATAACAGGTTTAGTTAACTTTAGCAGTTTAGGACAAATACCATCTGGACCAGGAGCAGAGCTGCTAGAAAGACGATCAATAGCAGCTTCGATTCCCTTTTCAGTGATCACGATGTCCTCCATGATGGAGGTAACGGAGCCGAGGTGAATATTGTCGGTAATAGGAAGCTCACGAGAAAAAAACAGAACAAAAGAAGGAATTGAACGCAGTAGCGACTTCAGAGGGCGGGAGGAACTCGTTGCCTTGCATTATCGATATGAAACATGAAGACGACGGCTTGGGGTTTATTACTTTCCAGAATTTTTTTGTGTTGACAGTTAACATGTTGGAGATGTCATGGTTGAAAAATTTGTCTTTTGCTGCCTCAATTTCGGTTTTGCATAACTGCGACTGTTCGCGATAAGCCTTCCAGGCATCGTCAGATTGCAAGGTTTTAGCTCTTGAATAAAAGCGCTTCTTCTTGTTAATGCATCGCTTCACGTGGGAGGTAAACCAAGCGCTCCCTGTAGACACAGATATGTGTATTTTTGGAATGTATTTTTCTTTGAGTTCGATTAGCTTGTGACAGACGATCATCCAGTTCTCATTGCTGTCGCGATGCTGCATGCCGTTGAAAAATTCTACGCAAAAGGACGAGAGTTCGCTATAGATCATTTCAACATCTGCACGTGCGTAATCATAAATTGTTTTCTTTTCATTCACGCTTTCTTTACGCGTTAACTTGAATTCACAATGGATGACATTATGGTCACTGATGCAGTCTAACACATTAACAGACATGTTTGACGGTTCGGTGGTAAGCACAAGATCCAAGATAGCATCCCCCCGTGTTGGCATAGAAACTATTTGGCTTAAACCGTAAGACGAAATCACGTCAAGAAAGTCCTTACATTCAGCTATCCTTGCGCCGCTATCGGCTGTGCCCGTCCGCCAGTTAATTCCAGGATAGTTAAAGTCGCCCGCGAGAATCACAGGAGAGCCAGGAAATCTGTCATATACGAGGCTCAATGATTCGTTTAGGCAATTAACGAAGGTTTCTTTTGAGTCAGGCGGACGGTAACAAACCCCAACGGCACAAGTTACACATGAAAGCTGGACCAATACCCACAAAATTTCAATACAGGAACCCGTATCAAGCAGACGCGCTTGAAGATCTTTTTTTACTGCAATCATAACACCACCTCCTCGTGTTTCCGTTCTGTCCTTTCGAAACAGGATAAAGTTTTAGTAAAAGACAATTCATGGTTACACACATCACTCGTCAGCCATGTTTCAGTTCCCACTATGATGTCTGCCGAGCAGGATTCGACAAACGCACAAAGGTGATCTTGTTTTCGAAAAATACTTCTAAAATTAGCTATAATAATAGATAGTTTTTTAACTTCGGTTTCAACTTCGGTTTCAATGGGGCGTCATTCATAAATCGCGGGAGCGTCTTGTCTCGGGATGGGGACCACTTTATTGCTCGAGGAATCGACGGTGAAAATTACGTTGCCCATTATAAGCTTGTCAAACTGCAACTTATACTTCTCATTTTTCTGTCGCTTCGCACGCGCGAAATCACGAAGCGTTTTTCTAATTAGCTGCACACGAGGTGAAAAATCCTCCTCGATCCACACTCGCGGGGTTGCCAGGTCTTTCAGCTTGAACGCATTTTTCAGAATATTGCTTTTGTCCTTGAAGTTTAGGAATTTGACAACAACAGGTCGAGTGCGATCGGGTTTGCGTTGCCCGACCCGATGGGCTCGCTCAATTTCACCTGGTTGAATTCCCAAGTTTTCCGTGACGAATTCATGAATGAGTTTTTCTGTATCGCTCCATTTTTCAGCGGCTTGCTCAGGAACACCCTTGAACACGAGATTATTGCGCCTCATTCGATTGTTCAGGTCATCTACAACAAGGTTGGCTTGATGGGTCTGTTTTTGCTCAATGGTTTTCAACTGTTCCTGAGACTCTTGCACAACAGAGCCGACAGCCTTGACGCTTTCACTTAAGTTGTCAACGCTCTCAAGACGCTCCTCTATTTTGGAGAGCCGCCTTTTGAGGTCTGTTACAGTAGTGTGAATGTCTTTTAGCTTGTTCGTCACTTCCTTTTGAAAACGTTCATTTGAAGCAGTGAATTCCTTTACCAGTGCCACCACTTGGTCAACCTTGTCAGGACCTGGATTAAGCTCAACGTCGCCCGCACAAATGAGCAAATGAGCAAGCGAAAAAAACACAAGCACTAGGCGTCCACCTAGCAAGTGACGGCGACCTAATGAACACGGACGGAGCCACAAAAGATTCCATGATCCCGTATTTTTTCTCGGCTGAGTGAAACAGCCGATGCGAGCGCGGTAAGTGCACAAATCAATACCCATACTTAGTCATACATAGACAGTGTGCAATTGGGGGATATGCAGCCAGTTAGAAGTTCAGCAAGGGCAAGCAAGTAGCTACACACTCACCTAGAAAACAGCACGTTATTAGCTTGAGGCTTTGGCTGCAAATCCCCACTCGGTCGGCGTGAGCGATCCTTTTTACGGCGGGGCTGAACTGAGGGTGCTTGAAGCGATGAGCAGTCGAAGCGGTAAGCAATGGCAGCGCCGGTGTGGTGCTGATTGCCTCAGATGAAGTGGTGATTGCCAGTCACGGTGCAAGGTAAAGGGGGACGCCACGTGTCCGGTGGCAACTGCGTCCGGTGGCAACTGCGTCCGATGACCTAGAAAACAGCACGTTATTAGCTTGAGGCTTTGGCTGCAAATCCCCACTCGGTCGGCGTGAGCGATCCTTTTTACGGCGGGGCTGAACTGAGGGTGCTTGAAGCGATGAGCAGTCGAAGCGGTAAGCAATGGCAGCGCCGGTGTGGTGCTGATTGCCTCAGATGAAGTGGTGATTGCCAGTCACGGTGCAAGGTAAAGGGGGACGCCACGTGTCCGGTGGCAACTGCGTCCGGTGGCAACTGCGTCCGATGACCTAGAAAACAGCACGTTATTAGCTTGAGGCTTTGGCTGCAAATCCCCCTCACACCTTATCAGGTGTGAGGCCAAAGGAACAGCTTTATGCTCTCCCATTGTAAACTACAAAGTACTCAAAATTGTCGACCAATTTTTCTAAACACGGCAGTCATTCCAAGATCGCGCGTTAGCAACGTTCTCATCAGATGGCTATAGGAGGCATATCGGACAGATTGGTTTAGAATTTACCGAGGAGAATAGGGCAAAGATTACGATGGACAAATGGGACATTCACTCGGAGACGGGTGGATAGACTTTGTGGTAATGCTTTAGAACGCACTTAACACATTGCGGGTCGCTGGCACGTCAGATTAGGGTGATCAAGTCTGTCTGTTGCGCCGTGGGCCCAGATTTGAAAGAAAGAGTATAGAGAAAAAAATATTTGAAATATATGTTGCTGTTTACAGGGAATGGTTTCAGTTCATGAATGCAAAGGCATATTCTAGTGAAGCAGCAATTCGACCACATTTAAATCACGCATTAATCACCTACCTCAACTAATCCTTCTGCCTGAGGTACTATCACACAGTCAATGTGAGGCCACGGTGACTGCAGGCCCTTGTGCTTAAATTTAGCAGCACGTTGAAGAATCTCGGGTGATTGAAATTTCCGGAGCTCTCCACTGCGGCGTCTCATAATCATATTGTGGTTTTTCAGTTGGGTAATACCGACATGTCTTCTTACACAATTGAACCTGAGTTATTAATCTATCCTATATGTGATGAATTCAGGTGACCACAAAATAGGTGCGAATATTTAAAGGTTGAATAACCTAGAGTTTGGTGCTGTGTGTGCGTGTGTTCACGTGCTGATTGTTGCCTGATAACGTTACTTTCTCACAGACACGAATGGCCCGTGATGAGCCGAGACGTGAGGACAGTCTGGGACAAATAAGAGCAGGAGAACGCGATTATCATGCAATACGCCGAGCCTAACATCATTTTCAGAGGTTATTTGTGGTCCCGTCACTTTGGCTGTCGCTCCTGTCATCGCAATGTCCATTGGATGTCCAGGGACGACAGCACAGTCAGGACAGATTAAGCGCTTCTGTGGAGCTGCACCTTTCAGCGTGCATTGCCTTCTGTCCTTACTTCAGGGCAGCATAGTGAATTAACAATGAAGACAGTACAGTTGTAATTAAAGGACGATGGCCTCGCCAACGTGTCCTCAGTCTCGACGCGTGACGTAGTGTGTATGACAAGCGTTATCATTGAGTATACCATCGGTGACAGCCAACCTTTGTAATTATCGGCAGAATGGAAGCCCTCGGGACTTGCGAGATTGTTGGTGACAAGGAACACTAACGAAGTAAACGTAGCACCTTTTCTTGCACTTTTAAGATACGCTGTCCGCAGCTCGAGGACATTTCGCCTGTTCAGCTAACATGACGAGGTTACATAGCAAAGCCTGAACTAAGGAGGTCTGGTAACATTATATATATATATATATATATATATATATATATATATATATATATATATATATATATATATATATATTGTGTGTAAGCTATTGTCAAAGTCGGCTGCTCATGCGCAGGTCAAGGGATCGAATCGCGGCTGCGGCGGCTGCATTTCCGATGGAGACAGAAATGCTGTAGGTCCTTGTGCTCAGATTCGGGAGCACGTTAACGAACTCCAGGTGGTCGAAGTATCCGGAGCCCTCCACTACGGCGTCTCTCATAATCTTATGGTGGTTTTGTAACGTTAAACCCCACATATAAATCGATCGAGTATTTTCAAGTGTGACTAATATCATTGTGTTTTTTGTTTGCCGTGTTTCTACGGTCATTGTTGTAATAGATTGCTTCATTACTGATTACTTTTTATGTTGTACCATTGATGTATGTTCTTTTTCTGATTATGAAACGCTGCTTCAATGTGTTTGCGTGACTCACTGCCAGATTGTAATGGGGGGAAGCTTAGGGCACCTCTAGCTGTCCTATTGCAGCTTTTACCTAGGTCCCTACCTTTGCTGAAATGTTCGCAGTGAACAGAAAGAAGAGGGAAGGAGGAAGAGAAGGAAAAAAAGCAGAGGAAGCGATGGAAAGAGGAAGATGAAGAGAATGAAAGGGAGACAGACAGCCACCGAGTCGAGTCAAGTAGAAAACATATAAAGAACATTTCGGTTCTTGTATACCGATCCCAAAATGTGTTTTCACTGTGAGTTGGTCAATGACCGCAATTCATTTATCAGCTGTAGCTATGACAACTGAGATTGCAATTTACAGAGACGTAGCTAGAAACTTATTTCGGGAGACAGGGAAGGAGGGAGGTTGGAGACTTCAGACTAACCTCCACTTGGATCCGACGTAACGTCCCAGAAGATCTCCATCATGTTCTCTCCGAATGCACGCTATACGCACCGGAGCGACTGTTTCTGAAGTCAGCCTTAAATCTCCAACAGGTCTCGTACTTGAAGTGGACACACATTCTGGACTCTTGGCAAAGCAGCTCCCGTGCGTTATACGCCACAAAAGCACTGCCGATGTTTTTGCTGGCCAGAAACCTGATTGAAACTTTATACGTGTGTGACTACGTGTGCAGTGTCGGTGTGTGACTGAATGTATTTATGGCAGTGTACATCATATTCATCACATGTAGTAGCATGTCAAACGAAAAGCCGTGCAAACATCTCCAGCTCTTCATTAGAATATTTCTCTCTCTCTCTCTCTCTTGTGCTTGTGAGTATGTAATGCTTTTTGATATACGTACTTTCAACAGCAAAGGCTTGTGGGATGTGCGGCGCTTAGAGTAGCGGCGGAAAACTGCATTGCTGCGCCGTCTACAGTGACGAGTACCATGGTGTGGAGATTATCGGCCAAGGCTTCCGAGATTAAATCCAGTGGCGGCGCCGCTGCTAATCACCGAGGCCGCGTACGGTAGCCTCGACACCACGCCACGCCAAAGTCTGCGGCGCAGCAATGCGGTTTTCCGCCGCTCCACCTCACGCTGCACACCCCTCAAACTTTTGCTGTTGACAGTACATACTCGTTGGCAACACGAGGCTACAAGGAATCAGTATTATCCTTACCCATATAGACGAGATGGTACATATCCGGCCGAACGCACCGTTACTTAGACAAAGACAGGAGATACACACATATAAACACAGACCAGCGTCGTGGCATTTACTTCCGTTCATTCGCGGCGCCCGTCCACGTTTATCTGTGTGCCCTTTATTTATCAAGGAAATCCATAGAGATTTCTCAGAAAGGGTGATCTGTCGTAACCTTTTCACCACCTTGCAGGTTTGCACAGGACTTATTGGCAGTACGTTTATGTTTTGGAGATTCGGGCTGCGTGGCTGGACCGTTATAGTAATGGTGGTTTGGCTACCACGGCCTCGCCACGTGTAGCCCGGTCTGGCCAGGGCTGGGAGCAACCGCCCAGCCCTGGCCTTTATTGGCCTAGCTTTTATTGGCCCCAGCCCCCACAGTTTATGTGGGGGCCTTCGGCCAATAAAGGTTAGGTCTGGAATTTCTCTCACACACATTGTCACCTTTGAGAAGCCTAGCTTGCCACTCGCTCTGTTGCCACGGTCCTGAGCCCGCAACCCACACAAAATGTAATAGTTTCGGTGGCAGGGGAATGCGCTACGTCATTGGTCGTTGGTATTGATTGGCACTCACTACAAGACGCCGTGTGCATCACGTCATTACCTGAATCACAGCTATGACCGTGTATCATATTAATGTGTCATTGTGCGTAGTAGAGTACGCAGACTTCGGGATCACGCCCTCTTTCGCGGAAATGCGCAGGTCGCCTGGTTACCCGTTTAGCGTTGTGGGTTAGAGTGACGACAAGCATGTGTTAAGATTTATCGAGTTTCTGCATCAACGTTGGTCTTCTATAAGTAAATAGGTTTGAAGATATTTGTATAGAGTAGTCGTCTCTAAGCTGTTTTTGCTCGATACGCATCTACTCGTTTTGTGTTGTTTTTATTGGAGTGGTACACCTGACGACTGATCATATTTTGTCTCTTTGCTTTCCGATTCCGGCTCCACCATTGAAGCCATGGCTACCGCAAGCTCTCAGACACTGCGATCATACGTTATTTAATATCGATGAATAGGCAAACGACACGTAGCATAGACGAAAAAAGAAATAAATAAACTACAAACTAACATACATTATCATCTGATTATTTTTGTCTGTTTTCTACTGTTTAGTCTGTCACATCAGTGAGCGAACTAGGTGAAATAAAATTTTTGTTCGAGGCCTATTGATGTTATTTTATGGCTGCATACGGCACTTTTTAAAAGCCGCCACATTTATAATTTCTATTGGTAGAAAACAGTTTTGGCATCCGTGTGAAGACTCTGAGAAGTCTGGAGGATACTGTCCTCTGCTAATATAATCTGCGTCTTTATCTCACTTCCAGTGCTAAATTTTCGGAGAAAAATGAACATACGCGGTAAAGGTAGCCTAGTCCCTTTTGCTTCAAGCACCTGAGAATGTGTCACATGTGGATTGCTGCTCTTACTGCAATCTTGGTTTCTATGCGGGATAGTGCAGTATGGCATTTTCTTTAATTCGTATCGTGCCCTAATATCAAAGACGGTTGGAAAGGATGAATGTACAGAAATAGGCATTTCCGTACGGCTTGCCCATCTTATTCGCTCATTATATTTGTTTCTAAACATCCACCGGCTAATCAAGAAAAAAACCTCTGCTTAATTTTCATCGATCGAATCTGCAAGAAACGGCCTTACAGAAGACGTATGAGAGTTCTTACGGAAATTCTAATTAGGCACAAGTTGAACAAGGCTGCTGCCCTCTGTTACGGTAAATAGGGGCTGCGCAACGTTTCAGGTGATTCTCAGGCCGAATTTAGAAAGCTAATTTGGAGGCTGCCGCCAGAAACAGCCAACCTTTCAAGCTATCAGGAGCTTGACGCCTCAAGTGCTACGAATTAACGACAGCAGAAAGCGCAGCGTTAGTATAGCTGCATGGGGGCTCGGATGTACAGCAAGAGAAGCCAGTGCTTAAGAGAAATCACCCGTCTGTGCTCTATCTTTAAACGAGCTTAACCACCTTAGTCAAATGGGTTCTTTCGCAATCTCTTCGAAGGTCGTTTTAGGCTGTAGAAAATTACCAAATTGGTGTCTTTAAATTGATGTCCGTATTTGCATGGATACGGACATCCGTAAGAAAGTCTATATGAATATCATTAAAATATGTCAACACCATAGGCACATTGTCATATTTACAACTTTGTGCATACTGTACACACGTATTGTCACGTGCTTGCATGATCGCGTGGGCAACGTGCCAGGACTAATGATACCCCGTAGCCCCTGCCACTCATCTTTCATTTCATGGATATATCGTGATTTTTTTCTCCGATTCGCTTGTAAAACTTCCCAATCGCTTGTCGCGCTGTTCACACTTATTAGCCATTTTCCAGCAAAATCTTGGGGGTATAAAATATCTAAATAGTTATCTCGGGGAGCATCGCGTTCGCCACTCTCGCGATTGTCTTTCACTGGCACCGCATTCATCGATTATTATCTAGTTCAATTTTGAAGTAAAACATACATTGGCGAAATCAAAAAATGAGGCCATTCATGCACTGGAAAACGGGGAAATGCGAATTCAACCGAATGGATACTGCTCAGGAGACAGTGTTAAAAAGCAATTATGTGTTTTGTTCATTGTTGCGCAGCATTTCGGAGTAGAAAATAACTAGTAACATTTTCAAGTTTCGTGCAACTTTGAGCAACATTTGTAATTATAATCTAAATATTTTGAAGAACAGTAGTGTTAATTAAATTTTCGTTACTTCTGGGCTGCTTCGTGAAACTCGTGCTACTTTTTTGGGACTTTTTCGTAACGATCACTTGCTGCTAGTTCGGTTGCATCTGGCAACTCTGGATGTTGCTATGCACGATAGCTAATCATTTGCCCTTTCAGCGCGAGGATTAAAGCTAGCTTTAGCTGAAGCTTTGTATGGCACACACAATTAGCAACGACAGACGATGTGTTCTCACTCTACACTAGTCTATCCCTAATTTTGGCTCCCGAGGTCAAATTGTTTGTTCTATAGTGCACAGATTCTAATTCGCCCGAGTGTTAATTCCACTGTTGCTCGGGTTATCTCGGCGTACGCATTTGCCATGCTTGTAAATTAGGATTGCGTATTGCCGCTCATTATGCAGGGGCTCTCAGGGTGGCTTAGCTTCGAGACTTTCCGGAAATAAAGCTCGGAATACGAGAATTTCCTCAACGTGCAAACGGAAACGTTGAAGCCAGTCTGAATTTGGACGATTTTCTCGTTTAGGTATGTTAGCGCACTATCGCCGCCATTGATACTGAGTTCTGCTACTCGTCTTTCTGTGCATTGCATCCGGCTGCGGCAGGTGCATTTTCAATGGAAGCGAAAATGATGTGGGCCCGCGTGGTCAGATTTGTGCGCACGTTGAAGAACCCCATGGAATCGAAATTTCCAGAGCCCTCCAATACGGCGTCTCTCATAATCATATGGTGTTTTCTGGACGTTAAACCCCACATATCAATCAATCAAAATTGATTGCACCCAGAACGCACTTACCGTGTGTGTGTGTGTGTGTGTGTGTGTGTGTGTGTGTGTGTGTGTGTGTGTGTGTGTGTGTGTGTGTGTGTACGTACAAACGTTCTTCCTCTGTCGTTTTATCCATCTCCCTCTTACTCCATACCCTTTTTCTTGCCTTTATCACCCCCCCCCCCCCCCCCCAACCCCATTGCAGTATAGCGAAGCGGCAGCTAGTGTATGGTTATTCTCACGACCTTTTTCTTCATCTTTCTTTCCAACCCAAGAAGCAAAGCAGAAAGAGGGTTCCTATTTTGTATCACGTGCGTAAAAGCCGTAAACATTTGTGCACGTTCAATAGTAGCATCAGAGGGATCCAATCTGTTTTCCTTGTAGCCACCCACAAGAAGAAGGTGTTTAATGAGAAGGAGGAGAGGTCGGCCTGGAAAACGGGTTTCAGGCCTGCTACTTCTCACGGTGGTAAGAGAAAAAGGTAAAAAAAAAGAGGAGGGTATGATGAGGGGTGATTGTGATGTAGCACAGTGAGTCACTGCACACAATATCTCTTTCGGTGTAGGACACCCACAAAAGTCTCTGCATTAGCAGAGGCTCCAAAGACGGTAATCTAAACCTCTTTTGCCTAGAAATGTGAGCAGGCCCTTTAAGCTGCGTTGGGCGTGATCCACACGTTCCCAAGCACGCAAAAGTTTCTCTTCTGAAAAGGGTCGGCAGTCGAGGTCATCTGTGAGGCGTTTAAAAGATTGTCGTTCGACTGCGTATAAAGGGCACACACACAGGATGTGAATAATAGTTTCTGGCGTGTTACACAAATTGCAGTTAGGATTTCGCTCTGGCCCAATCTCGCATAAGTATCGTCTGGTTTATGCAACACCGAACCGCAGTCTATGCAGTAGCGTTTCCTGCACTCTCGTTAGTCGGAACGGAAGTTGAAAAGAACGACAAGAGTTAAGCCTATGAATGCGCTCTTGGCAATAATCCAGGTCATTCTATAGTCGTTGCACCGATGTCTTCACGCCTTTAGACAGCAAGGCGTTGATATCAAATTGTTGACGTTAATGTCACAACTTAACATTTTACCATAGTGGAGAGTGACATTGAGCGAGCAGTAGATTCTGCTCAAACAGCGATAGTCTGTGTGTACTTTATATGAAAATATTGCTAACCCTCAGCCGTGGGTTGCTGATTACGGGCTTTCCTCAGACATGAATAGTTTATTCATTTAGACACTCTAAGCTTAATTTGACAAAACCTTATGGTTCGTAGCTTCACTGAAAAAGTACTGCATCAACTTGTGATATTTTAGTAAACTTTAGAGAGTAAGCAAATGATGTTTCTATTTTCTCTGAACACCATACTTAATGGAATGCAGAGGAATTTGGCGCTTCCAAACAAGAGGGATAACTTCCATGGACAGAGTCGTAGTGTTCTTGCACACATCTGATGTAGCATTATATAACAGTCCTATAGCTATTGACCAAACGTATTCACCGGTGCAATGAATGGCTGACAAAAAATTGTATTTGTTAAGAATCGCACCACACTTATGCCCATTGATGCTATTGATTGGCTTGCCGAGAGGAATTTGTTATAAAATGAAGTAGAACAAACGTAGCTTTTTTGTATCATTTTGAGAACTTTGCGCCATAGCAATTATTCAAAGCGATAGCCATAGGTGGCTCGTTGCTCGATGACCTTCAGGCAAAACAATCAACTTAGTTGAAAAATAGGCATGAAAAAATGGTTTCGCCTACTAGTCCCATTAGGCTAGAGGTAGTGTGTTTGCTTTTTTGTACTTACGAGGTAATGATACCCTGAAGTGCGTCAGCTAACTTAATCAGGACATCATGAAGTACGTAAAAAGAAAAAAGTTTCATCTTTTTTATTTCGCACGAATAATAAAGCTAATTCATAATAGATACAGTTGAACTGCGCCTACACCAATCGTTATAGTTGGAATTATTTGCCCAGCTTCGTTCTTTAAATCACTGGTTATTTGGTATTGCCCAATTGAATAATTACTGAAGAGCACAAGAAATAGTTCGACTCATGGCGTGCAATTGTAATCAGGATGCCTTTCGTTTCGTCATCATAGAGTGCGTCAGCTTATATGCATTTAAAATTTCGCAATTGTTAGGTGGGACACCCTTTATAGAAAAACATAAATGAAAGTTTTGCATAAGAAAAGTAAGAAAAGGCAGGCCAAAGGAGTGAAAGAAATCTCGTCAGATACCCTCGAGGGGAGATATACACAACCTCTATATTAATACAACATGAAAGCCAAGGGTATTTGAGATGTGTAGATTTTCTTCTTAGAAGCTGGGCTTACCTCACTCGTATTCACCCTGCCGTGGTGGTCTAGAGGCTAAAGTACTCGGCTGCTGACCCGCACGTTGTGGGTTCGAATCCCAGCTGGGGCGGCTGCATTTTCGATGGAGGCGAAAATGTTTTAGGCCCGTGGGCTCAGGTTCGTGTGAACGTTATAAAACCCCAGGTGGTGTAAAATTCCGGAGTTCTTCACTACGGCATCTCTCATCATCATATGCTGGTTTTGGGACGTTAAACCCCACATATCAATCACTTATATACGACCAATTTTAGAGTATGGTTGTACTTTTTGGGACCCGTCACAAGTAGCTTTAATTTACAAATTAAAAAAAAAACATCTGATCAGGGAAGCCGGGTTTGTATTGAGACAGTATTGAAAAACAATCTCAGTTGTATCAAAACGAAAAAAAAATTATACTGTGAGTCACTTTCATCCCGACCCAAAAATTTACATTTGAAGCTGTTATATCAGATTTCTCATAATAAAACAGGAATCGACGGAGATATTTACTTAAAACAGCCAGATTATATATCTGGACATATAGCTCACATTCACCAAATAAGGTCATGTATACTTACCAGGACGATCCTGTACACAAATTCGTTTTTTTTTTGGTGAGAACTATTGACCAATGAAATACTATCCTGTCTGAGCAAGCGTGCAGGAACTATGAAAATATGAAGATTCATTTTCTTATGTATGTAGCCTCTGGGCAAAACGAATCGACGATCTTGCCGCTGCCAACCAGTTGATATGCCCGGGGAGGGGTTGAGGCTGCCACCCAGGATCCGGCGAAGGACGAACGAGGGATATGTATGAATAAAGAACGAAGAAATAGAAAACGTGTGAGGTGACCATCCGTCTACACTGCGTGTTTCTATGGATCGTCTCGTACGCGTGCATGAAGTTTAAAAATGTATTACGAGCGAAATTAGGTGAAAACTCCAGGAAAGTCCGAGTCGTTGCCGTGACGGGTTATAAATCCTGTCATGTACCCACCGTGATGGGCCGCTATAGTGCGTGGAAAAACACTCAAGGATGGGCCGAGAAGCGCGCTGTGCGTTCATAGTTGGAAGTCAGGTTATTGAGCACGTGCTGGATGGGATCAAGTGAACTCGCGTTCTTCCACTGGCCCTGCCATGGTTGATGACGCTGTTGAACGGAAATGTCCCCTGCACGCTCTATTTCAGAGGTGACATGGAGTGGGTGAAAGTTACCAAGTACAAGCCGACGAAGGGCGCAGCTTTGTGCAGTTACGCTTCACGGCACGACTTAGTCCTTTTTGTCCATGCGTGGCTTTGTCTTGTTCAACAGTACCGGGAACCCGGCGAGTTGGTACTAATTTATGATTGTTTTTTTTTTCTTCGCGCAACACACACAGACCGGAGAGAAATAGACACCACTGGTGCGATCGTGTCAAACTATTTCTCATGGTGTTTCTTTCTTTCTAGTACGTGTCGGTTGCGCAAAGAAGAATCATAAGTTTGTCTTGTTCCTTTTTCTGGTGCCTTTGCTGGTGGATTATTTTTGCACGGGGTAGAAATCGAATGTTTTATTCACGCGCGTTCTCGTTATGGAAGGGATAGCGCTAAGCTGTAATAGGCTAGCTGGATAACTGACCCTTTTGCAGATAGTGGACTCCTTAGGTACCAGCCAACGCTAGGACGCTAACTGCACGGGACAGAATTCTAGCCGCGTTTTGATGAACACCCTGCAAAACGTTTGGAGCATGATCAGAAAATGCTGCCGATCAACAGTCGAGGGTCCCGAGAATGCAGCCCGTGGCCTAGAATTCGCAATAATATCTCAGTCAGCTAAAAACCCCGTGCACGCACAAAGACAGATTCCTAGGAAACGGGAAAGACAAGGGTGCCTGCGAGAATACCCCGGGTCGTGCCCGCAGATCTGAGACGTGCGAGCGCTTGGTGTCAGCGGGAGTATTGGTCTCTCGAGTTTGGAATTCCATGTCTTGTCTGTGACTGTCTGTGATTAAACTCGAACCTCTCTGCGCTGAGAATCAGTTTCAAGACAGCCTAGCGCTATGAAGCAGAAGCTTGGCAACAACGCGGAAGCAACTTCGAAGAAACTAAGTTAAGACTTCAGAATCGTCCAGTCTCACTCTTTCAAGTCCTGCGTGACTTCAGGCAAGTTTCGCTATCTTTTCATTCTGTAGCTCATTAAAGTGGGATTATTCGCTCGCTGAGTTATACGCGAGTGTTTGGAGGCTATCCGAGAGTTTTTTTTTTTTTTTTGAGAGCAAGGCCGTTTACTCACCACAACGAACATCATTATATCGTCCGTATGGTTAGAAGATGAGGACACGCAACGTAGTGACAGAAACATCGATTTTATTTTGAAGCATTATCAACTTTGTCATGCGTTATACACAGCGTTAGACGTTACAATGTTGACAAAAAAGTGCCGTCATCGAACAACAACACGAACTGATTTACGTAACAAAAAGGAACATGCACCTTTCTAAAAAGTTTTCAAACGTGACACCATAAAAAAGTACGTGAATCTCTTATAGTTTACAGCACGTCATGAAAGCACCTTTATTTGTGTGTAAATTATTAAGGCAATTTTTTCAATATCTTATGTACAATTTTTTTCTTAGAAGTAATTCATGCAACATTGAGAACATTTACGATGATAATCACAAAAGGTGAGGGAATTGTTTTGTGTTCATTATTTTCACGAAAAAAATAGTGTGCGTAATGTGATTAGTGCTGTGTGAAAATACAGTGAGTACGTCTTACAGCAACTCCAGCATACCAATAGGATGAATTCTATCAACTTCCATCCTTTTACTACAGTTCCGAATGTTCGTTTGAGCAGAATGAGTAGTGAAATATCCCACCCTAAAGAGTGCAGGTATTTATTGTGAATTGGCAGTTAGTGGTGGGTGTCAATAGTAAGGCCGTAAAAGTTATCTTACGCTACTAGTATATGTTGGTGTTATTTCTTGACAGTTGATTGAAAGTGACCACTGGTTGTGCGAAAATTTCAGCACAACGTCGTGTGAATTTTGAAAAAAAAAATAGGTGGCGCTTGGCTCTCACGAAATAACGACAAAATATAAGTGAACAAAGTGAAGAAACGTACTAATGAAAATGAAAAACGTAAATGTTACGGCAACTGGTAAAAGACTGGTAATCGCCTTCTGAACCAGCCGCCTAATTGAGGCCTTGCTGGATGCCTCAGACGTGCCGCAAGTGGATGAATGGCGTATGTTTTATTATTACTTTAGTGTAACGGTAGTGATAATCACCTTGTTGCCGCTGTGGTAGACCGTGATGTGTTCCGCGACCATTTTCAACATGACAATTTGGTTCCTTTAATCGATCATTTCATCGACGCTGCTCGCCCAGTATCTATAATTTCCATGGTCCACTCATATTAGTCTTAAAATAAACTTAATCAGTGGCTAGACGCGACTCCTTTTTTATATAAAGGAGGAGAACACGTGCGGAGAAGTAAGGGTCTCTCGGTGTACTTCGAGGCCCTACTGTGAAGAGCACAACAGTTGCACAAAATAGTGTTAACTGGGAAGCGTGGGAAGGTGTTCCCATTGTTCGCTGGTGCCCTATCAATAATAATTCAGTTTTGAGTAATTGTTTGGACGTTTTGTTTATTGAAACAAAACGTCCTGATCCTGTCGTATGTCGTATGCCTGATTTCAAACGAAGATATGCTGTTTGTCTTCAATTGTTAAAGAGCCCCTAAATCATCGAGAGGTCGTAGTTTAGTGGTGGCGTTGTAGTTGTGCGCGAGTCTGGAGTGAATGCGCTCGTTGGCTCGACTGTCCACATCTCAGCATGCCCTTCCAGAGTCTGAGGTGAAAACGCGATCAGTGTGCGGAACCGCTCGTATATAGGCAGGCGAGCATCTATGGGTAGTTTAGCGACTTTTAACTTGGTGCTTTGCGTTCACGCCATGAGCTTTTTCGACCAATCAGAAATATGCTTATCTTTACTATATAAGTGCGCTGAGTAGGGGGATTTACCCAATGACTGTGGCGCCTACGCTTTATAAGAGACGTGTTTACGCCACGAAACTTTTCTACTAACAAAGGGGTATAGAGATTCGTAGCAAAACTCTCATATACAGAATGCATTCACGTAACGCCATCAAGTAACACCACTCAAGCAACTCCGGTCTCTCCTCCCTCTCCCCCACCGCACCCCTCGCTTTGGCAGTTGCCCTCATTTCCTCCTCAGCTTACATCAGAAGAAATGGTATGAAGAATGTACTCAATAGCGCTAAGAAAATCAGTTCCAGCCTTGAAGACAAATACACTCGTCGAAACGTCAGTTTGAGCACACAGTCTACAGTCTACATCATTGTTTTTATCGCGAAACTTCCACTGTTTGCCTTCCTGTCGTTTATTTGGATCATAATTTTCAAGCAAACTTGAGACGCGTGAAGTTTCAGAGCCAATATTATTCAGAAATAAACGTGGGCAGTCCTGAAAGTCCGCTAAGGGTCCGTATGTTGTCATGGTGGCTTGTATATTTTTTGGTATTCAGTGAACCTATTCGGCTATTTGTTTGTTTTGATGAGTATATTGCTCATATTCGTCTAAGGAAAAATCATGTTTTGTACTAGTATTCTTCTGAAGGTTCCGTAGCTTTCTTGTCTTAGTTACTGAGTATACCTAACGCAAACGTTTCTCAAGTGTACTGACTCGCGAATGAAAGACACCATTGGTTTAGGGGTTTTTCTATAAAGTAGGCATATGTTTCCTGGTTCCTTTAACAGTCTTATCATAGGAGGTACGTTACGAACAGGTACGTTTGAAAGAAAATAAGTTAGAGGCATACGGATCGTCTGGGGCAGCGTAAACGTGTGAAAGGGTATAGGAAACGCTGCGGAATTGCATGCGATGCCTCTATTAGGCATAACACTCTACAAAACACGTGATAGTAGTTCACACTTCCAATCTTGCCCGTAACTAAACGGGCATCAAGCCAACAGATGGGGCAGTAGAAATTTTCAGGTCAACAAGCTGTCACAAAATACGAAACAGTTTTTTTTTCCTCTCATTTCGTAATGCACACAGCAAGAATCTACACAGTCAAGAGTTTGAGCGATTCTGCAGAGTCTGTAAGAGGCTTCGTCATTGGAACACTTCACAGTCTTCCAGCGGCGACCATCCCACCAGATCACAACGGTAGAAGGCTTGTTCAGCGGTTCACAGTTTGCGGTCCACTTTGACGGTTCACAATTCACGGATGACATTAACGTTGAAAAAAGCACGAACGCCGTTTCGTCGTAGTTGCTGGCCACCATATGACGTAGTTTAGAAGAGGGCTCACTGGTGTTAACATGTTGCCAGAACGGAGAGACCTACAAAAACACAGCACTGCATTTGTCACTCACCCAATACAGACTTTGTATGCGCTCGTGAGCACGCTGCGCTTAACCTACAAAACAAGGCTTGAATTAGCCGTTAGCCAAGTTAACGTGTCGGAAAACGTGTGTCACAAAAGAAAAAAATAATGTTGCCTTCCGCCGTGGGACAAAACGAAAATACTAATACATTAGTGTTATGCTGAATTGCAAACATTCTTTTTTGGTGTCTCTGGAATTCTAACTGGCCCTTAAATTTAGTTATAGTTGAGAAATTGACGAAGCAAATACATCATCCACATTATTCCTGTGTGTTGTACGGTACATGTTTTTAGATTTGATAGTGTTATATACCTTCGTTTTATGCTGCAGTAATGCAGTGTTTCAGCAACTTATATTTCCTACGTTGTAACGCCAACAAGGAATACACATACCAGGCATTTCAGACTTGTGGAGAACTCTTTGTGTCGCCATTTAGTGCAATGCCCGTCACTTAAATCCTTTATTCGTATCACCTTCCAGCATTACGACCTTTCACGCATATCCTCCCATCTTGCGCGCAAAAAACTTGGGTTTGAATCTTTCAAACGTAAAACATTTCTATCTGCTTAGCGTTAAACGAAGATTGCATACGAAAAATTACGCCCGGGATACCTATAGACTTCACTTAGATTTCATCGATGCCAAGGCGTGACGTACAATACCCACCTCTTCAGCTTCGATTGTCGGCAGCTGCCGGCTCCTGAAATGCATGGCCTCCATTTCTCAAAAATGCATGGCCTCCATTTGTGCCACTTGTCTGAACGCAGCCCGTAGAGCAGGTCAGGTAGGGGTTTACCAGGCTTTACGTCGACGCAGCGGTCTCGTCACCGCGGCACGAGTCACAGCGAAACTACGGCGAAACGCAGCCTTTCTCAGACGAAGCCATTGGTGTGCAACGCCGTGTTCTCCTGGTGCTGGAAGACGGACGACGCGGTGGTCTTGCCGTTGGAACGGTTCGACGACAGGCGACGCACCCTTCGCCTGGAGCGACACATCAGCACGTCCTTCATGCTGCGCCGGAAGTTGTCCGACAGGAAGGCGTACAGTATCGGGTTGATGAACGAGTTCATGTACAGCACCAGCGTCGTGGCGATCGTGAGGCTCACTGCCGATCGCGACGCCCCCTCGTAGCCGGACGACCAATACTGGTAGAACTTGCGCGCGTGGAAAGGCAGGTTGCACACGGCGAAACCAAGCACCACGGCCACCAGGAGGCGTATGACTTTGCGTCGGGCTCGCAGCACCGTGGCGGCAGCTTGCTGCTGATAGTGCTGGTGCACTTGAGTGGTGGCGCCGACGGGGAAGCAGTGCTTCTTGTGTACCGTGTGCCGGGACTTCTTAGCCACTCCTCGCTGGCTGTTGCAGACTGCGTTGTTCTGGAGCAGGTTCTCCCGACACGCCATCGTGGCGCTTGAGTTAGTCCTCTCCAGTGGTTGCAACTCTAACGTGCCCCTAAAAGAACCAATAGTGAGAAATTAAGAGAAAATATCTATAATCATTTAGTGATCACTACCTACGTGGTCTGTGTAGTGTTAAGTATTGTTCTCACCTGCGACAAGCAGTGGTCGGCCGACCACGCTAGTCAAATATTCTCCAATGTTTTCAAGTATTCTACAACGTTCTCGAGACCCCGCCGCGGTGGTCTAGTGGCTAAGGTACTCGGCTGCTGACCCGAAGGTTGCGGGTTCGATTCCCGGCTTTGGCGGCTGCATTTCCGATGGAGGCGGAAATGTTGTAGGCCCGTGTACTCATATTTGGGTGCACGTTAAAGAACCCCAGGTGGTCAAAATTTCCGGAGCCCTCCACTACGGCGTCTCTCATAATCAAATGGTGGTTTTGGGACGTTAAACCCCACAAATCAATCAATCAATACAACGTTCTCGAGTATTCTTCAATTTTCTCGAATATTCAACGCTCTCGAATATTCTCCAACGTTCTCGAATATCTTCCCACGTTTTGAAACATTATCCAATGTTCTCAAAAATTATTCAATATTCTCGAATATTCTCAGATATTGTCAAATGGGCTTTAGTGGTTTAAAATCGTTGAAAAAAGACTGCTGTGACTCAGTCACTTCTTCCTCGAGTTTTAGTCACGTTTTCAGTCGCATACGTCTGTACGAATCAAATGCACAGTAACACGATGTGAGATAATTTTCTATGGCAATGGCAATGCCAACCATATACAAAGAGGCGGGAATTTTTCGTGGCGTCGTGTATGTCACCTTTAGGAGTGAAAATCGGTGGCCATGAGCCGGTCTTTGGTGCATGTCGCTGGCGTGAGTGAACCTTTGTCTTAAGGAAGTCGCTGTTATGGCATTTCATACGACTGTACAAATTGATGGCGTGGACCTTTTGTCAATATTGAGGCAGATATGTATTCCCTGCATAAAGAACTTGCGTTCTATTATTAGATTTAAACAGTTTTCTGGTATGGCTTAGCAATTGCGATGTTATTTGTGAATTATTGACCATAATAGTACTCTGAAGGATTTTAAAGTGCCTGCCAACGTGGAACGCAATTCAGTAAAAGTGTGTGAAAATGTGACCAGCTGTATTTGACAAGGTGTTCGTACTTATTTTCGAAAACACTGGGCATGTGCGCTTACATGCGTGCAGAAATCAGTAGGACAGAAAGTTTGGCCAAGTAATTTCATTAGAGTAAATCATTTGTCTCTTACTAGCATATTAGTACAATGTAGATTCAAACTAAAAATAGACGAAAAGTCCCCTTTCGATGCCGCCGATGGAGATATGCCATTTTTTTTTCAATTATGTGCTATGTAAGGTGACGTTAGCGCGCAAGTATGGCACCGGCTACTCCTTAGCCCTTGAGTAAATGTTGAACATCTATATTAAAGGAAAGCATAAGGAGCAGTGCATGAAAAAATCAACACCCGAGCGCACTTATGCAAAAACACACTGATATGCACACATCAAACAACACGAACACAATGATAAAGAAATGTTTGAAAATCAACGAATAAAGTCTCTAATATTGTCCCTTGTTAACATTCGATCCAACCTGCACAAAGTAGCCGAACACATGTCTGGTTCTTATGATGTATTCGCTCATGTGTGCATAACAGTCGACACGCCATGCACTTCAACACACATATTTGATAGATGTCATGTAATAAGTACAACATATGCTAAACTAATGAAAGTTTGTTATTTCTTAGTACTTGTCAGTGATTCCACTGTCGTCTGAAAGTTGTTTTTATGCTTTCAATGCTGTGAAAGCGTGCGCCTGTAAAGCACCAGCTTGCTATGGTTATATGATGTTAACTCTAATTGACTTCAGTTTGTATAATTACTACGCTACAGTCAAAGAAAATTAATGTAGGCCATGGAATTTCTTGGCCTAATGGTCGGTCGTACTCACTAGGCTGTGTCCTAAAAAGTTAACCCCCCTCCCCCCCCCGCCCACCCAAAAAGTTCTTTCCTTGCATGTGCATGTATACTAAATATTTCGAACTGACATAAAATTTTATTAGTGCAACAATTTGAATGCGCAATCGCTTGTGATAACCATACCTTGTCGCGACGAATGTGGTCTCTGAAGATAATGATGGTTATTTCCCATGTGGCCTATTCTTAGCCACCCCAGTCTGACGTGAATTTACGATGGTGGAAACGAATTTATGCGTACTATTTAGTCCTAAATTATGCGGCTTCAATTTTTGCGTACCGCCCTGGCGCAAAAATGGTGTACGAAATGGAGCAAGTCACGCACACGCACACTTTTTTAAGTGTCTTAAAGCCTTGGTCTCAGAAGCTGAAATGCATCAGCCGCGATTCGTTGTCCCTCCCCTCTGCACCCCATTTTAGGCTATACGCCACTAGTTTGCACGATCAGATTTCCCGCGTACATTCCGCACATTGCACTGAACATTTCACGCAATGAGGGTCACCTCTGCGGCGGCTGCATTTCCGATGGAGGCGGAAATGTTGTAGGCCCGTGTACTCAGATTTGGGTGCACGTTATAGAACCCCAGGTGGTCAAAATTTCCGGAGCCCTCCACTACGGCGTCTCTCATAATCATATGGTGGTTTTGGGACGTTAAACCCCACAAATCAATCAATCAATCAAATCAATGAGGCTCACCTTCGCGGGCCACTGCAGGAGTATCCCGTGGGGACGCTGCTTCTCCACAGCTGCAGGCCGATGATGGAGTACATGACGCTCATGATGGCCAAAGGCACGAAGAAGCACACCACGAAGTTGAGCACGTCGTAGGTGCGCGAGTCGTACAGGAAGCGGCGCATGATGCAGATGTGGATGGTGCGGTCCGGCTCGTCGTGCGAGGGCACCTCTGCGGTGCCGCACATCACCAGACGCGGGCTGCAGAAGCCGGCGCTGACGAGCCACACCGACAGCACGACGATGCGCAGGCGGCGCAGCGTGATCACGTGCTTGCTCCACATGGGGTGGACGATGGCGATGTATCGCTCGACGCAGATCACCGTCAGGATGCCCACGGACGCCGTGTAGCTCAGGGCCTGCGCAAGGAGGAATTGATGGGCGATATTGCGAGTTAGAGCTTGATGGTGAAACAGTAGTTGTTTTTAGATGCGGAGCATCTAATACTCGAGGCTTGTAGTGCGGCGCCGTCCGCAAGCTTCCTCCTCCTTCTTCCACCATCTGTGCATCCCTTCCTCCTCTACACACCGCGCGCGCTTCACTCCTCCACCATCTGTGCACCCTTCCTCCTCTACACACCGCGTGCGCTTCTCCTCTTCACGAACATTCGCTAGCTGTATAATGTAGCGCGCATGCGCCGTCACGCTTCGAGAACATCGGCAGCTGACGCGCGCGCATGCGCCGTCGCGCTTCCAGAACATCGGCAGCTGACGCGCGCGTATGCGCCGTTGCGCTTCTCCCCCTTCTCGAACATTCGACAGCTGACAGTGCATGCGCCGTCGCGCTGTATATATACTCAAGGTCGGCGCTCGCTCGCTCAGTTGCCGCTTGTCGGTTGGTTTGTACGGTGCGTCGACGTCCAAGGTCGCGGTGAAATGAATTCCAACGAATCCACAAACACAATGATCGACGTCCCTTCGACCAGCGCCACCCTTTCGCATACGTGTGTACGTGTTCACTCATTTAACACCCCCTCCTACAACCACGTTAACCAATTTAGCCATCGACCCAAGTAAGTCGCAATTTAACACCCCATTTCACAACCACGTTAACCAATTTAGCCATCGACCCAAGTAAGTCGCACTTTACCGTAAAACTCTTCCTTTCGTGCTCATTATAACTTTTGCCACTCCTAATTCAGGTGCAGGTACGCAGGGAGACGTGCTACATTAGGAAACAATAGGGTTTATGTGTCAGTGAACAGTCAGTGCCTTTTTATGTTTGTCGGTGACGATTTGTAAAGACAGATAAATAGAGAAGAAAGGTAGGGAGGTAAACCATGCTTGGCTTGATTGGCTACCCTACCCTTGGGGAGGGGGGGGGAAGGGAGGATATTAGAAAGGAAAGAGATAGAAAAGAAGGGGAGTAAGAAAGAGAAGAGTGAATAGTCAGCTCAAGATTATACAGCACTGTCTCACACTGTTCTTTCACAAGCGGTCGTGATATCTGGTGGTCCTTAAGAAGTACAAGAGGGCTTTCGTGGCTTTGCGCGCATGGGAAATCGCAGCCAAGGTCCCAGGATCTTCCCTTCTGTAAGCGACTGTGAATCCAGCTGACAGAGCTTGGCTTCCATAATGCGTCGTTCGGTCTGGTATGCTGGGCAATGACATAGAATGTGCTCAAGCATTTCCTCGCAGGCGCAGATGTTGCATACCGAAGTGCTCGCGATTCCAAGGAGACGAGAGTACGAATTCGTAAATGTCACGCCCAACCTCATGCGACACAGTAAAGTTTCAGCGCATCGTGGGAGCCCGGATGGAAAACGAAGTTGCAAGTCTGGGTCGATCGAATACAGGTGTGTGTTGGAGAAACCCGCCGTGTTCCAATGTAGGAGAGTCATACGGCGAGCAAGTGATTGTAGTCGCCTTGCAGCATCCGTTCTCAAGAGTGGTATGGGCCCCCGCAGGTCTTGGTCATGAGCCGATCGAGCAGCTTCATCAGCGTGGTCATTGCCGACAACGACGATCCACAAATTTTCGCACCCGCACAGGTATACATAACTTGATCAAAATGGCTGTTGTATGTTCGTTTGGTTTTCTGTTGGTACGCAATTTTTTTTTAATTTCGTACAGTTTATGTACGCAAGAAACTAATGAGATTTGTATTTTACAAGTTTTGTTTTGCAAATAAGAAAATTTGTTGTCAATCCACGTTTTCGTGTTCATTGTTTTCTCTGTGGATGTACTGCCTGTCCAACATGAAGGTATGCCAAGGCCACAAATGTTTTTTTTCTTTTTTTATCTTGGAGTTTGTTATAAACTGGTCGAACCTCATGTTGCCTCGCGGCTTACTTGTTAACGATGAACCTGCGCTTGAGGGACACAATGTCACTTGAACTGCGAACGTTTAAGCAGAACAAGTAGAATACCATACTTATATGACCTTCTAAGACACCGTATTATGAATAAAATGGCGAGCTTAAAAAAAACGGGACATAGTGCTGTCATGCGTTGTCTTTATTTGTCTTGGTCGTTTATGTGCGCTGTTGGGTTCGTAATAAAATTACTCGATAATGAATTAGTGCGATGAACAATGTGAATCAAATAGCTGGTGGTAAGGTGTATCCATTTTCGGTCTTCAGAAAGAAGGGATAGGGACACAAGTTTATCTATGCTAAGTCGGCCTTCCTATACGTGTAATACTTGCGTGCCCTCGTAGAGTAAAAGTGTGCAATTAAACAATCCAAGAAAAAACCATGTGATTTCGCGATTCTTTGGGGCAAACCCCGCCGCGGTGGTCTAGTGCCTAAGGTACTCGGCTGCTCACCCGCAGGTTGCGGGATCGAATCCCAGCTGTGGCGGCTGCATTTCCGATGGAGGCGGAAATGTTGTAGGCCCGTGTGCTCAGATTTGGGTGCACGTTAAAGAACCCCAGGTGGTCGAAATTTCCGGAGCCCTCCAATACGGCGTCTCTCATAATCATATGGTGGTTTTGGGACGTCAAACCCCATGTATCAATATCAAATCCTTTAGGGCGAAAGAAATTAGTAAAATAATGATGTATTAATTTAACATGGATCATGGACACAGGTTGATAAGGTGATATTAAAGCGAGATTTATAGCTTCTTTGATACGACAGATTAGAACGTTTGATCATATCAATTCCTGTACTTATGTATAGCGGATGAAAGTGAGTGCCTGTGAGGTAAAGTCTTTATGTTACGGAGCACAGAAAGCCTACAGAGGTATAGCAAAGTCAATCTCCAAGAAGCCTATGAAGTTGGCGTCATATTAGGCGGATGGGTGCGTGAAGTTAGCGTCCTTGATATTTTTTTTTCCTTTAATTAATGGTCGGGCTGTTGAATAGACTGGGCGTGTCGCTTACCTGCACGAAGAAGTACATCCGGCAGAGGAAGTCGCCGAAGGGCCACTCTCCCATCAGGTAGACTGACATGTTCTGGTAGACGCAGAAGAGACCCACGCACAAATCGGCCACGGCCAGGTTTGTGAGGAAGAAGTTGGTGATGGTGCGCATCCGCCGGTGTACCACGACCACCAGTACGACCAGCAGGTTGCCTGCGTGGTCGAAGAGTGGAGGCAGTGAAACGCCGATAATTTAAAAATCGGGAGAGTTAGCGGACAAGCGACGACGATGCATCCATAATCAACATGATCATCATCGGAATAATCAGTCATCTTTAGCCTGGTTAGCTTACTGTAGGATGAAAGGTCATGATCTTCAGTTTACCCTAATCTGCGCGAGCTGATTCTATCTGATCCCTGTACACTTCTTAAGTGATTAACTTCATCTAACACTTTGCCGTCCTCGCATTCATGCAGTCACTAGTTATAACTGTGTACAGGAGCCCAATATATTTCAAAATGGATTACCATGGATGTGCAGATTTAATTGATGAAAATATATATTTTGACAATAAACTGCACAGGACGAGCGAGTCTATTTTCACCTCTACAGCTAAGGGTCGGGTGTGCCAAGCAGAAACGTCACCTATGACGTCACACCAGCTCCGTGAAGTTTGAATTGAACAACGTTTTAGCAAACATTGCATAAGTATTGATATTTCCAGTGTCTGTGGCTGGACCATGTCATTGAGGGGGTCAGTGACCTACGCCGTGATGCCTCGAGATCCTCACCAGTTTGCCAGCATCAATAATCAAAAAGTAGTTTAGAACAATGGGCCACTTTATAAATTGATTCATACGCTGCGTATTATAGGTCGCGTGATATCTATCTAGTGAGGTGGAAGCAGACACGCCCATAGTGGGCTTGAAAAGAACAAAAAGATTGTGGCGCAATATTCAGACCATGAGGTCTCCAAACTGTAGGTGTAAAGTAGCACGTACCCATTCATTTCCACCATCGTCAGGTGCAGTGAAACGCAGCATACTTTCTTTTAATCATTTTTTTCAGGCGGAATCCTTAGACGGCCCGTATAATGCGAAGTTTGACTTTCAGAGGCATGAACTTGTTTAACGCAAGAGAACATCATCCCATGATGACGTCACCATAGTATGACTCATGGCGTCAATATAGCGTGAATTCAGAACATTACACTGAAGTCATTATGACGTGATAGTGTGACGTCCCACAATGACGTCATCACATGCCATCGCCACTCGGCCAAAAGTGGACCGATCATGGATGCAATGCTAAACCAGGTGAGGCGCACAAAGCTATCGCAGGGGAGATCAATAAATTGATATAAAATAAAATTGTGGCATCGAGTGGTCTAACACGAATGCATGAAGGGCCCCTTGAACTTTTCGATTTCTACGCAGTAAGGGAGCCCTCATCGAAGAAAAAAACCTAGCTTGAAACGTAAAGCAAAAGAGAGGTGTAAAATAAGCAGCTCCTTTTTTTAATCTTTTCTCATTCGCTTAGACGGGATGAAACACCACGAACACCATGAGGAAGGTCACGTTAGCAAGTATATCACTTGGAAAATCCTTACGAAAGTTCATGGCGCCATTCGTGCAATCATCTCGGCTACAAGAATGATCATTTCTTGCAAAATGGGTCACGTGCTTATGCCTCTCAATACCCCAGAGCCGGGATCATAATACCGAAAGAGTCTTCGTACGTCGCATGGGACGGCGCTGCCGGAAAGTTTATACCGCGCAAACTTGCTACGCTATATAGTGTACGGATGGGTGGTCTTCGCGCGGCGCGGCGTCCAAGTTTGGGTGAATGTTTTATTGAAGCGAAATTACGCAAATAATTGAGAAAGTGATGCAATCGTGGCATGCTCGACGTATAGCAAAAAAAAAAAAGAGAAAAACGCAAAGCAAAAAACGAAAGAAAAGGCGTGATGGAACGTGAACGTGTACATATATGACAAAGGCAACCTTCGGAACATGTCACATAGTTCCCATGACGATGAGTTTTTTTTTCTGTCTTGATTTAAACATCAAAACGGGCAAATAAACTATAAAAGTAGGAGCGAATCAATGGGTCGAAAGTGGTGTAAAACAACCTAGTAAACTCAATGCGCTAGATTTTTTTATGTTGCGTTCACCTCAGGCACGTCCCCCGAATTTTGATGAAGTCGACGGGTAGTATTTCGTATGCATAATGACAGTGCCTCGTAAGTGGTTCAGCCACGCAGAAAACTGCATGATGAATTTATGTTAAATATCGCCTTCGGAAAATCGCGTTGAACCTATAGTATATGCAAAATGAAGCAAGCATAACTAAATCGATGAGGGCGATCAGCTATTTTGCATGTTCTCGGCCCACACGCGCGCCGTCCATCGTGTATCGGCATTTTTGATCAATCACTTACCGCGCTTTTACCCCCTTTATGCGTTTCTCGACGCTTCGTGAATGTGAAGTCGTGTGCCCCACTTGGAGGTCACATTCCGCCACGTTCGTGCACGTAATAACTGTGCCGCCGAAGCTCTCGCTTGCAGTGGCTCTGACGCTACCTGCATCTCGTCAGCTTCTACTTGCGTATGGAACTGGCGCGCGCTCTTAAAAACTGCAATCACCAGAATCGATACTATAAGAAGTGCAACAATCGAGCAAATAAACGGGCGTTCGCAAAACTTGTAAGCAAACGCACTGCCTCCAACTTCAGTGTTCTGACACTGCACCGCGTCCGCGGAAGTTCGTATGGCATAGTTGCCGGCGTGTTGAGACCTGCCTGAATCTGAATTACATAAGAGTCAATAGCAAACAATTTAGCCCCACCGCGGAAGTCTAGTGGCCAAGGTACTCGGCTGCTGACCCGCAGGTCACGGGATCGAATCCAGGCTGTGGCGGCGGCATTTTCGATGGAAGGGAAAATGCTGTAGGCTAGTGTGCTCAGATTTGGGTTGACGTTAAAGAACCCCAGTAGTTCAAAATTTCTGGAGCCCTTTATTTTGGCATCTCTCATAATCATAAGGTGGTTTTGGGACGTAAAACACCTCATATCAATCAATAGCAAACGATTTCCCATGTGGCTTATTCTTAGCTACGCCAGTCTGACGTGAATTTACGATGGTGGAAACGAATCGATATGTGCTATTTAGTCGCTGTACTCGCTGTAGTGCTGTAGCGTAGTAATTAACATGTATTGAAGCGATACGTTATTACATGTTCTCTCATTTCACGACGTCGACGGCAGCAGAGCTCGCAGCGCTTCAAGGTGCGGTAAAGTACATTATTCAGCAGCACACCAAATCAATGGGCCATCTTTTGCGACTATAGATGTCAGCCTTCAAAGACTATGGTTTGCTTTGCGGCATGGATTACACGAACAATCAGTGTATCAGATAAGAAACGACTACCACCAAGAACTCGCGGAAGGACATGATAATGTATTGAGTGGTTACCGGGTCATTGTGGCATTGTGGGCAGTGAACGCAAGTACGAAGCTACTCGATCGGCTAATGAACATGACCTGCGGACGCCCATACCACTATTCAGAACAGATTTCCGATGGAGGCGGAAATGTTGTAGGCCCGTGTACTCAGATTTGGGTGCACGTTAAAGAACCCCAGGTGGTCGAAATTTCCGTAGCCCTCCACTACGGCGTCTCTCATAATCATATGGTGGTTTTGGGACGTTAAACCCCACATATCAATCAAACAGATGATGCGCGGCGAATGCAATCACTTGCTCGCCGTATCCCACTTTTACAATATAATACGCAGGGTTTCTTTAACGCGTCACTGTAATCAATCAGCGCAAATTCGCAACTTTATTTTTCATCCGGGCTCTGACGACGAGATGGAACATTGCTGTGTCGCATGTGAGTGGACGTGGTATTTACAAATGCGTATTTCTGTCTCATTGGAATGGCTAGCAGCGTTGAATGCAACATTTTTGCCTTCGAGGAAAACGCTTTTTATGCCACTGCCCATCATACTGGACTCAACGACGTGATATGGAAGCCAAGTTCCGTCACCTGGATCTAAGACCACTTAAACAAAAGATCCTGTGACCTTGGCGGACGGTCTCACATACGCTCAAGACCACGAAAACTCTCTTGTGCTTCTTCAGCACCACCGGACTTCACGAGCGCTTGTGAATGAACAGTGCGCGACTGTAGTGTGTAGTCTCGACCTGATAATTTATCCATATTTTTCTTGCTCTTCTTCTTTTTCTCTATCTCTTTCCTTTCTAATATTTCATCTTTCTCTCACCCCAAGTGAAGGGTAGCCAACCGAGCTAAAGCTTGGTTAACCTCCCGGCCTTTCCTCTCCATTTCTTTCTCTCTCTTATTAGAAAAGTGATTAATCATAATAATGTCGCTTTTCTCGTTGTGGCTATTTGAAAACACGAAGGCCCTAAAAGATTAAGTAAAAAAACTTTTTTCTAAGAATAAAAGAAAAAAAAACTTGATGCTTTCAAAATTTCTCAAAAGAATGTCCTCACTTGTTAGCTGAGTACAAAAGGTATCGTAATGCTCTAAACGCTAATCTAATAAAGCAAAGTCATCTTTAAAAAAAGCTTTCGAGCTTAGGTAACAACCTTAAGCAAATATGGGTAGAAATTAAAACTCTAATCGACAGCAAAGTTAACACACTTCTCGGAGTGTTTATTAATGTCAATAATTATTGTGGAGTTGTATTAGCCAACAAATTTAACGAGCATTTTTGGAAGTGGGTAAATATGTAAACTCAATGCCCCTCCCCGATAATATCTCCCTTACGTCATACATTTATATATAAAAGTATCACTCCATATTCTTGGCAGCAAAGACAGAATCAGAAATTGTATCCATTATTTGTTCCCTCGAAACACAAGTGTGATGACGACACATCACCATTCTACATTGAGCTTTGCATTGGTTACTTTATAGAACCATTGATTTGCATATTCAACCAGATGTCGGATACTGGTGTGTTCAGGGATAGATTAAAAATTGCTTTTGTCACTTATCTTTCAAGGTGAGAAAAAAGCACAATTCGGCAATTACCGGCCAGCTTCACCACTGCCAATTTGTCATAATTTGTCATACCAAAGAATAATTTACAAACGTTCATTTAGTTACCTCTCTGCAAATAATGTGATACGTGATTATCAATACGGTTTTTAATCCAGTAAATCGACTGAGACTGATTTACTGTAAATTAAAAATGACTTAGTTCGGAACATTTAAATTAAACACTTTACAATCGGCCTATTTCTTGACTTCGGTAAAGAGTTTGATTCGGTTCAGCATGACATTCTGCTAGCAATTTAGAAATTTACGGAGTTCACGGCATTGCCAAATGTCGTACGGAAGGCTACTTGACAGGACGATAATACACAAAGTTACATGACAGTTGCTCTAACCATGGGACATTAAAATGTTCTCCTATTCATCGTGTACAATAATGACATTGTAAACATTCCTTCATCTTCAAACATTAACCTCTGTGCCGACGGCCCTAATGCCTTTTTTATGGCTCCAACTTAGAAGTTGAATAGAGAGCGAAGAGTTTGTTTGGAAAGTTACAGGGATGATTGACATTAACTCAACTGAGTTTTAATGTTTAAAAACTAATTTCATTCTGTTGCATGCTAAAAACACAGCAATAAATCACAACTCAAAACTCTGCTTTGGTTGCCACATGTCAAGACGAACACATATGTCAAGACGATTGAAAGTTTCTGGGTGTGCACTTCCGCAACGACTTGAGTTGGTCTGATCTTGGCACTTATGTCAAAATGAAAATGGTTTGCTCTATTGATGTTCTCAGCCGCATTAACGGTCTTCTTCCACATTCTGTGACAAAGCAGCAATACTTTTCTTGTTCACTCGCATCTTACGTTCTGCAGCTTAGTTTGGGGCACATGCAACAGGACCGATGCACAAAAATTGATCTCCATGCAACAAAAAGAACTGAGGCTGCTAACAAGAAGGCCAGATAGTCATAGGAACTTATCTTTTGTTTTTTACATCATGAGCTTTTCTGAATGCTACAAACTTAAACTATGGTCCTTATCTATAACCGTATACAAGAAAACTTTCCTGCATTTAGCAACGTATATTTCACTCGAGGTGTTAAAGAAAACTTACGAACGACTTCACTTGTTTCAACACGATGCAAGATAGTGACTTCACCATCAAATTATTGGCATCCGTAACAGTTTTCTCGTTACTGTGGAGCTAGTTTGGATAAGAGGATCTGTTACTACTTCAAAAAAAGGTAACATTACTTTTCGACCTAGGATGAACTGTTTCTTTTCGAGTGTTTGATTATTTCATGTAATTGTGTCTTCCCACTTTCAATGTGTTCTGTTTCGTATAATGATACTCCACATCATTTCAATCGTTAGTCATGCCCATTTTCAGCTACACTTGAGTATTTACTTCTTCGTTGTCACAGTTTTCGAATTTGATTCAAAGATTGCGGAAATACTGCTTCGTGTTTTTCTTTTTTCGAGCCTGGTTGTGGGGCTAATCAGGAAACAATCATGTCTGTTTCCTTTTATTTCTTCTTGGTAGCATGTAGCATGGCATGCAAGTGTACAACGTCCACATGTTAGAATAAAGCAACTCTTCTTCTTCTTCTTTTTTTATGATGATGATCATGATGATGATGATGCCTTTTTTGTGGCCTATGCACATTTTTTCGCACCATCAGGAACAAAGCAACTAAACTCACCAATTGCTGCAGCCTATAGAGTAGTCGTGTAGCGGCTCTGCCATATCAGCAGTGTTGCTTGTGTTCATTCTATACGCAGTAACTTGCGGCTAAACGCATTATGCTGGCTTATAGTGGCCATATGCTCTGCGATTTGAAATTTTTGTGCATATTTGTTTAGTAAAACGACTACCTACACATTTTTTCAAAATAAGTAACCACACATTTTTTCAAAATAAATAACTTCACTTTCTATCACTCTGCAATTATCTTCTCCAACTTTTCTGGGCATTTTTTATGGATTATCAACGTAAGTGTCACGAATGAGTGACAATACTGCAACAGTTCAAATAGAATGACATTTTAAACTAATGACATTAGCACCTCCAGTGGGACATGGGTATTAAACCCAGCCTCTTCGAACCAAGGTTGCGGGGATGCTGGGAAACTTTGGACTCACCGAAGAAGCAGCAACAAAATACGATGGAGTAGGCGAAAATGAGGCTGACGCGGACGTCCATCCTTTGAAAGATATCCTCGTCAGCTTCCGAGGACGCCCACACGCCGGAAGCAGAAGTGGCCGACCCATTTCCGGCCGCGTCCCATTCGCCTAGTGCGCTGCTGTCGTTGGCGTCGTCCGGGGCTGCCATTAGATAGGATAGGCAGGATTCCTGTAGGAGAGTTATGCAGGTTATGAATGCAACAAGGCAGCGGAGCAAGCATTTATCTACTGTCGCGACCATGTTAAAAACACATTCGCAAGCTTGGTAATAAATAATCATGTAGCTTGACAGGTTTATCATTCTGAAAACCTGTCCATGCTCCACCACTAAGCAAAGACAAACAAGATACATATGCACTTACAGCTCACAAAAACAACGCCGTCGTGTTGTGCCGCCGTACTCAAATAACGTAACTATTTCATTTTAGAGGAGGATAGCATGATACTAGCTACCTATAGAAATTGAAAGCAGGACAGGACAGAAATTCATCCCAACATCTCCTTTTATGTACCGTCTAGTATAGCGATATTTTTACTCACATGAGCCATGCTATGTCGAAACATGATTGTTTCAACAGCTAACTTTCAGGCTAGGCGAGCTTGGTTCTAGCTGATTATTTTCTTAGACAAAAATTCTGGAAAGTTAGGCGCTGTCAATGAATAAAAGCTATCCGTGCACTACGACAGCTTTACGGAAATGTCGCCCTTAGTGACCCATTCTTGTCATTGTGTGCATTCTTCTTTGCCTGTGTAAGGGTGGGGTGGGGGGAGGCGGCACTCTGTTTTCTTTTTTTTTGTATTTCTTTGGTACCAGAGGAGGGTATAGCAAACCAGATGTTCTGGTTGTCTTCATTACCTCCACCTCTTTGCTTTATCTTTCCCACTTCCTTTATTTCTTCGCGCTGCGCTGTATATCATACTGAAACGCCAAAAGCACGCAAAATTTAACCAACTAAATAACTTGCTCGCAAAACATGAAGGTATGACTTTGTCATGGTGCTAAATGTGTACAGTTGACGCTTGCGACGCGCTATTTCAACAAGAAGAAAGACACACGAGAACCACAGGTAGAAAGAACACAACACGAGCGCTCATGTTGTGTTTTACCTGCGGATTTCGTGTGCCTTTTTTTTCGCGTTAAATCAGTGCGTCGCAAGCGTCAACAGTAACGCAAATGAGTTCTGTGGAGACCCGACTGGTGGCGTGAAGGGTTAAGAGAGGAAAATTAAGCAACCACCCATTCCTGGCACGAAGCCACAAGGAAATGCGTACGAAATTGAAAAGAAAAGCCACTTAGTCGCCGAAAAAATCGTCCTGGTCCGGCAGTCGAAACTAGGACCAACGTCATTCCGGGGTGGTAGCTCTACCGATTGAGCTAGCTAATTAGCAGCGCGATGGCGAACTGTGTACAACCAAGCTCCTATAATTTGGTCCTTGTAGCTAAACGTGTAATGATAACAACGCGATAATAACGAGATGCAGCTTTTTGTTGGGCTGGCATTGCCATTTATTTTTGATGACGTCTGTGCTTAGTCCTTATACCTACACGGCGGGGCTAAACATTTACCACAGCAAGAACCAACGTGGTTAGCGCGTTCCGCCTGGCTCATTGTCTGCGTAAATTTTTACCGTTACGTGCATTCCAAGGAACTACCATCAACTCAAAGCAGTTAGCCTACGAAGGCAAAGTAGAGATGGGGATACATATAGAAGCTGTGTGTTCATGGACCGCCTAAAATATGGATATGAATAATTATTATCTGGAGTTTTGAGTTCCGAATCTACGATATGATTGAGAGACGACGTAATGGGAGGGCTCGGGAAATTTCGACCAGCTGGTGTTCTTCAAAGCGCAGTGAATTTATACAGTACATGGGTCTCTACCATTTCACCTTCATCGAAATGAGACCATGGTGGCCTAGACTGAACCGACGACCTTCGAGTCAGAAGCGGAACACCATGACCACTGCTCCACCACGGCGGACTGATACGCGTAATTAGCATTCCGCGAATGCGCTTCGCATTTTCGAGCCTTCGTTAGATCGGTGACTACCGACACCTCCCTCCGATATCTGCGAGAATGATTTCCAGGTACATGAGTCAGTTAGCTACGAGACTTACCCAATGCACGAGTCTATGTGTAATCTACTGATTGACCACAAATGAGCGGCCTGTAGTGGCGAATCGAAAAGTATACGCTGGCTGACGCTGGGGGCCGGTGATGCCTGCGCAGTTCCAGGGACACGTTAGAGAGCCCCGACTGGTCGAATTGAGCGGGAACCTTCCATTACAATGTCTCCCAAAGCAAGTGTCACCTTGTAGCATTAAGAAAAGAAGTGTAAATGTAAATGCTCATGTTTCTTTGTTAGACACATTATCAATCGGAACTCATACACATTGATGCAAAAGAAGTATAGAGGATGTGATTAGTAGTAATTGCAATGTAATTGTGAGGAAATGAAAGTGGGAGAAAAAACAACTTTCCGCGGGCACGTACTGAACTGGCGACCTTCCTATAACAAGTCCGATGCTCTTCCAAGGAAGATACTCTGGTGTTCCTGCCCGTGCTCATTTCACGAGGTGTATATGTCAATATAAAGATGGCTGTGAATATACCAGTGGCTATGCATTCCTGAGCAGAGCAGCCACACATGTTTCGTTTCGTTTTCACGCTCACAATGACTCCTTTTGATGCTTCTTCACAAATGAATAATATAGGAGAGGGGTAAGAATGGGACTCGCATGGAATGCTGGTAAAGACAATATTTAGTTGTACGGATAATATTTAGCTATACGAACTTTGCTGCAATTGCCAACAAAGTCCTCGGAAAAAATGGGATAAGGCCGAAGAGTGCGGTGGTCCATTTATGAAACCAAACGATGGAGATGACGCTGGCAAACGGGAGGTGCGGGGGAGGGGTGTCTAAGAATGAATACCGGGATGACAGCACCGTCAGACAATGCGAACATTCCTGTGCAAATGGAAGACGCGATGAACGGTCACCATTAAACGCGCGATTTCCCCACGCACCCTTATGAAAATGCCTTTCATTTTCTTTCTTCTTCGTTTTCTGTCTGCTCGTTCGCGTTTCGAAGTCAAGGTCTTCTGGTTTAGGCGGACCTATTCGAAGAAAGCTAGAATCCCAGTAGACGGGTCGACACGCAAAACACGGTCGCCGTTTTCTTGCAGCGTTCAGGCATTTTTGTGCGGCTAAGTGAATTAAAATGCGATCAGACCTTGTTTCGACGACTACACAACGAAGGAGCTCACGAAAAAGCGAGGCGATTTATCGTCGCACTATGGCGACAACTGTATCTGTACGACACCGTCACCGGTTGTTCGGGAGCCGCCGGTTGGCACTCGGCCAGATCGCATACATTTCATCAGCCGTAGAGTCAGCGTCCACGCAGTCCCGCTGCAGCGATTTCGTGCAACTCGATTAACCCTTGTGTGCTCGAGTTCTGAGGGACGTTCGAAGCACTCCTTTCTTCTATTTTTCTCTGTAGGGTATAGAAAACCGCATATAGCCACGATTAAACTCGCCTTTCTCTTGTTCTTCATTCCCTGTTTCTTTGGGCTTTTCGCAGAAACATCCGACGTGAGCAAGATTCTCACGGCGCCTGACGCGAGAGTGGAACCTCATTGAAAGAACCTCAAGGTCATTTGAATATGAGCAGTTTCTAGTTACGCAGTTGTTGAACGACAATGCGCTCTCTTTGTGTTCACTGCTTGACAGCTTCTTATGAAAGTAGTGGGCCTGGTTAGGGGCTGCTCGCGATGCTAACCTCAGTGAGCCTTTATGCGACTGATGTAAATGTATGTAGAGTTTATGCTGTAGTACAAAAACAGCAATGGCGAGGGCAAGGCAAACAGCAGTACTGTGTAAAAGCAATCAATTTTTCACAAAGCGCACGTCTGAAAACCACTCTTATCAACATTCCCTCATCTATTATTGATGCAAGTATATCGCTGTCCATTATATTTATATCGCTGCGCATTATTATATCGCTCTCCTCTCCTTCTATTTGAAGAGAAGAGACCAACCTTTATGTGTGTACCAGAGTGCTCAATAGCACTTTCAACATGGTAGTACGTGGCCTCCCGAGATCAAAGATTGCGCATGGCTTCAACTTTTTATTTCAGTGACTAAGCAATATTTTATTATTTAAGATGATACCCAAGCGAGAGAACCGAGCTTAGTAATAACGAAGCGAAGTCTGCTTTTAAAGCCAACAACTTTGCTTATTCTTTTGTGTCCGTTACGTGCAGTCGGTTACATTGAAACGCCGGAACTGCTCAAGTGACTGTAAAACTAGCATGGCTAAATGGACAGAGTGAACAGGACACTATCATCATCAAGAACAAGCACGGGTTCTTTTCGTCATCTTCTTCATGATGTTCATTCTCTTCGTCAAAACTTTTTTTAAAGAGTTGGTTCATTATATACATCAAGAGAATATCAGCACAAAAACGCACCCACAAGAGAGAAGGCACGGACACAAAGTACCTGTGTGTCAGTGTCTTCTTTCTTGCGAGTTTGTTTGCGAGTTTGTTTTCTCACTGCTAAACTCTTGTTCATTTTTCAGTTCACACACACGACACTCGCGCCGATTACTCCAGTGCGGGATGCAATAGTCATGATGGGTGGGTGAGCGAGTACTGAGATAGAAAGAAGACAGAAAGAGAAAGAAGTAAATAGACAGGGCAGAGACATAAACACACATAAAGACAGGAAAATAGGAAGAGACAAAGGAAAAGAAAGACAGAAAGAAAGAAAGAAAATGAAGAGGAAATAGGACAGGCTACCCAGAACCGTACTTTCTTTAGGCTTTGCACCATTTGTGAGAAGCTACCTTAACCATTTTTTTATCTGTGTCGCTTACTTAATCCCTGTAACATTCCCGTAACGACAGGTAGGCCCTTTACGTCTTTCCTTATTTATATCAAGAATTCTCGCCTTCGGTCCCGAGCCGCACCTACGGCGCCCCCATTGCGCTAATTGGTGTGGAACGTCTCGCGTTATGAAACAAGGTGGAGCACGGGAGCAGTGCTCGTTCTGCAAACTGACATCTGGGTCGCGTCGGCGCTCTGCCATCGTGGGGTCATTGCTCGTCGTAGGCGCTGCTCAGCTCGCCAAGTTTTTTCGGAAGAGCAACAAAAAAAAGCAAGAAAATGAAGTGTGGTTTGCGGTCGTCCCGGCAAAAAATCGACCGGCCCAACTCTTTCTAATTGGGGCAGCAGCAGTAAAGAGAGTGGAGCGAGGTGTACGCCTCCTCTCATCTCAATTTGCCGCCGTTGATGCTCGGTCACGGTGCGCTTCGGCGAGAGTTACGTTGGAGGCACGGCTGCTCCAGAAAAGGTGGGGCCGTGCGTGTTATCGCAGTGGAAAAAAAAAAAGTCCCAAGTTCGTTTTGTCGCCACTACCGTACAGGACGATGTTTGTGAAACCGTTTGGGAGGTCAGAGTACTGTAACAACTTGCGCATAGAATTTTTTAAAAAGGGGGTGGAGGGGGATTGAGGAGCACTTTTTTTCTACCGGGTAAATGGGGGCAACTGTACTTTGGCGTGTGCGTGCTTGAGCTACAACCAGTCATTCATTTATCTCTCGCATTTCGCAATGCTACCCTTCTGACTTTTCCTTCCGGCGTGTCGGGTATGAGACTTTCTTCCACGGGCTTAGCAGCGTTGGCCTTCTGCTGCTACGTGGGACAACGACGGTCTTGCCTGAAACAATGAAATTCTACATTGAAAGGAAACAACAAAATATCAGCATGTGAAAGGGCAAGAGATCTCAATAAAAGATCAGATTTCCGTATCACAAACGGCATATCACCGACAAGTACGAGTTTTTGAGAAACACCGCATAAAGATCATGAAAATGCTTAGATGACCGGCACACCATAGGGGGCCGAAATTTTGTACATCGGGTTAATCCAAGTTTATTCCGCATGTCGCCATCCCCGTTAACGGATAAAAACCGCCAGACCTGCGCGGAACGCGCAGCACAGCCGCAGCGAAAGCTGGAAAAGCGGTCTTTCAGAACCTTTCTGAACACTATTTGGGTAACCGCTACAAGCACACTTTCTGAGTACCCACTATGCCATAAATAATAATTTTTCTGTAGTGGGCTACCTTGGCCGGCCTTCACTATGCTATCCTTCGTCATACTTCGGAGAAGCATGTTATCGGCTACACATTTGCGATGAATTTTGGGCAAATTTTTTATGTAGTGGGTGACAACGATGAAGAAGTCTGGCGGGAAGCCTGGCGGGAAGCCTGGCAAGAAGTGTTCGACGACGTACGTGACATGGTTGTGACATTATTCATGTCTTGACTAGCACGTCATATTCGTCAAATTATCTTATCCTCTCATGCTAATTTTGGTTCACGCCTAGTTAAGGAGGTGACCATGAGAGCACCTAAACGTAAGCGGTTGTATAGATAGATAGATAGATAGATAGATAGATAGATAGATAGATAGATAGATAGATAGATAGATAGATAGATAGATAGATAGATAGATAGATAGATAGATAGATTGATAGATTGACAGACAGACAGACAGACAGACAGACAGACAGACAGATAGATAGATAGATAGATAGATAGATAGATAGATAGATAGATAGATAGATAGATAGATAGATAGATAGATAGATAGATAGATAGATAGATAGATAGATAGATAGATAGATAGATAGATAGATAGATAGATAGATAGATAGATAGATAGATAGATAGATAGATAGATAGATAGATAGATAGATAGATAGATAGATAGATAGATAGATAGATAGATAGATAGATAGATAGATAGATAGATAGATAGATAGATAGATAGATAGATAGATAGATAGATAGATCGAACCTGCCAGCGTCTGCCTATGTAAGAAACCACGTTGCAGACTCTGGCACCATCTGACTATAATTCCCTGAATGCACCGAACTTCAGCTTAGAAATACATGGTGGCTCTCACTGTGACATATCTAACGTTGTATACCTTGTCGAGTGCTCTATGTATAAAATGAAACATGTTGGTGAGACCAAAACATCCTTTAGATACCAGCTCAACAACCATATAGACTCACTCAATGTTTGTAAACACAGGTAGGCCGATGGCGACACTATGGGTAAAATTATAGCGACGTCCGCACGTAACTTCCGCCATAAGCACTGAGGGTTGCGATATGCGCCAACAAACAAAACTAAGTTGCGAGACGCGACTCACATCCAACCACGACGCAGTTTGTCACCATACCATTTTTTTTCTCGTTGCTTGACTGAGAACAACACTACATGCACCTTTGAAAACCCAGCAGAAACTGCGGTAGGCAGAGCGTCTTTAACCTTCCAAGGCAGCGCCACCGCATTTTCGGGACGTAAGTCCAGTGGAATTTGTCTATATGGCTCATATCTCCTCACATCTTTACCTTCCAATATCGAAGCAAGCCTACGTCACAGGGTACAACTTTGCAAATATCACAGCTACAATTTTCGCTTCTAACTTTCCAAGGAAATATTACAGTGAATTTTTCTTCTTAAATTCAATTCATAAAATGGCAGTGTGGTTAAATGACAGTGTGGGAAACTCAAGTGGTTTAAAGCAGTAACTTCACTCAGCCTTACTGCTTCTACTGCCGTCAGCTTTGCTGGACGTGTTGCCTTTTTGTCAAGAAATTACATAACAAAATGTAATATGGAGCCCAATTTTTTTTATGGCACTTACGTTCGTAATTTAAGTTCTCACTAGGTCTGCGTAATCTAACGAAGTGCGCTTATATGTCGTAATGCCCGTAGTAATGCTGTTATTTTGACGAAGGCGAGAAACATTTTAGTTTGAGGCATGAATCTTGTTTCCTTCATCCCTACACATACACACACGCACACGCACGCAAACGCACTTTCACACATGATTTCGCAGTTTTCCTGTATGCTTCACGCTTTCAGGTACCAACATCGATATTTACAAACTCCCCCAAATATATTTTTACACACGTGGAACACGCACGTACATGCAATTTGTCAAGTGCTAAGCCGAGAACGGCACCATTTTTCGATATCCAACAGTGACTGCGCACATCGGAAGAAAGTTGCAACTTGGGAGATGTATCGACCAGCGATTTATTTTGCTGTCGCGTTTCTGTTTAAGATCTACGGCGCGTATTCTAACTTTTTTTCTTCCCAACCATGGCAGCCACTGCGACCACGCGCCACTCATTTTGTGCCCGGCACAGCAGGACGGCGAGCGAAAATCAATCGTGACGACGCGCGAGAGCATGAACAAAACTTCTTATCTTTTCTTGAACAGCGACGCACTTCCGGGTCCCTTTTTCAACATCTCTGCCTTAATAATCTGAAGAAAAAGACTACTACTAGCCCACTCAACAGAGGGCCGCTATATTCCTAAATAATATAGTAAAATCTGAGGTTTTACATTCCTAAACCATAGTACGGGTCTGAAGCACTGCAGTAGCAGAGGGCTTCGCAAATTTCGAAAAGCTGCGGTTCATTCACGAGCGCCTGAGTGGTGGAGGGTGGTACTTTGTGATAAAAATCCAGTGTCCTCGGTGGTGTGTATGAATTTTAAAAGACAGCGCGGGTCCCCACGAACACAAGGACGAAGTTAGAACACCTTCGTGTACTGACTTTGTTTTTGTGTTTTTGTTTTCGCGCCCTATCCTTTAGAACGAATAAGTCCCATAGATCTCAGCCGTGTGCTATTTTAAGCGTTATTTGCGGTGCTGGTCGCCCACCTAGGCGTAAGCCAGGAGCCCTCGGTGCTTAGCAGCTTCCTCGGCTCCTCGGATTGGTCATAGCTGTTCCTCTGGTTCTGTGCTGAAGCAGCACGGCCTTTCACTGATCGTCATCAGTAGTTGCACGACTTGATCGAACCTAGAGTGGGGATCACAACAAATGCTTCTAATCCCCCAGTATACTGCAGAACAAGAACGTAAGTGAGTGTACGCTGGTTAAGCGGACAGTGCTTCGACATCAATGCTGGCACTCAACATTAGAAGAAAGTGCATTGAAGTGTTCACTGAGTTCACGTATCCTAGAATGTTTGAGCCACGGAGGCTTCGTAATGAACACAGTTTGAAGCAGGGTGGTAAGGTCAGACTAGTTGGCTGAGGTTCATTGTCATGAAACAATGTTTTAATAACCCCAAAGGCGACAAGACTCTACGCACTTATTTGCACTCTTTGGTTTAGTAACGCACTGTATCATTGAAATGAGTGCCTCTTTTATCATTATAATCGACAGAAAGGCACCATGTTAGCAAACTAATGCAGATGCGAGGACATTCAGTTCTAAAGCAGAAGTATGTCTTGTAGTTCTTCACTCATTCCATAGTTGGAAAGCTTCAGTAGTCGTTAGTTGCGAGCTTTGCGTTTCTGCTCAAGGAGCTGAAATAACAGCCACATTTTGCGTCCTTTGTAAGGCACCCAATCCGTGCTCTGTCGGTGTTGTTTTTCCGTTCAATCATTTACAGATTCCAGCTGGTTCATTTGGAGCCCCATTTCCATTGCAAAGGCACAGTCGTGGCACGGTTACTTATTTTGTTCGCTCCTAGCTTTTGTGAGCGCTGTTCTTGATGCAGCGCAGTGGTTGCGCTAGAACATCGTTCTTGCGATTGTCTCGCGCACATTTTTTTTTTTCGTTTATCCGCGTCTTCTCGCCATGGGCGCATACCACACATTAACTCTCACTACTTCGGCCAATGCGGAACCGACGTTGCCGCATCGTTTCTTCCGGTTTCATGTTGTTCCATGCGATCGATGGGACCCAATTAACGGTTACTGATTTTCCGATGAGCACCAGTCCGTGAGGCTCCCGAGGAAACCTTCCATTCAACCGAATATAGGAACTAAATACAGAAACTATGCTAGAGATTGTACGGGCTGGTTCCAAGCAATCCCGATAGAAAAAATCGGGGAGGTTTGAAACGCTTACAAATGAATGTAAATGGGTGCACCCTCCATGCTTACGCTATAGACCTTATGCGAAATTGCTGCCATCTATCGGCTTTCGTGTGCATACCGCCATGTTAGAGGCTCGAGCGCGGCACAGTACGCACAGTCCGCTTGTGTTTACGTATATGTAAGGCGTATCAACGTGAGGCGTGTATTGGCTGATAATAGCAATCTCGATGTATTACTGCGCCCTCGCTGTACACAGAGAGGAACTCTGAATGCTTGAGGAAGAAGGGTAAGCCGTAAACTTTGCTCCTCGTTATTTTTTTTTCAAGCTGATGACGTTTATATTACTTTACTTTACTGAACATAAAACAATTGTTCTTAAAGGGAAACGAGTCCCCGAGCTCATCGATGGACGCCATTCTTGTACTTTGGAAGAACAACTCTTTGCAAGAACAAGTCTATAGTTATCAATATGTACATAGCGCATAAAAATGTAAATGAACAAACTTTGTACGTGTAATGTACATATAACGACGTTGTCACGTCTCTATATATATATGATGGTAGGAGATCTGCACGGTGGATTCACTGGTTGCGCGATCATCTCCGAGCAAGCTCCTCTAACATCGTTCACTTTGTGGATGTGGCGGTGATTTTTCGTTCGTTTTTTTTTTTCACGACGGCTTCAAGCCCAAGTGCAATGTTCCAATCTGTAGGAGCCGAATACAAATTTTAGTCTGGAATACCGACAATAGTGGAATACAAAGATTTTAGCCGCATTTGATATTACAGGTATTTAAAGTGCAGGAATACACTGGCAAAAAATGGTTTGAGCAGGCTCCTCTATATTTTTTCGGTATAAAAAAAGTGAGTTTTTCTCGGTTTCAGTTAAATTTAATTCAGCTCTTTTGAAGAAAAACCACACATGAGCGCACTTAAAAATCAAAAAGCTTGCACATTTGCTCGTTGAAATAACCAATCTCTGTTTGGTGCATGCTATGCTCTTTGTGCCGTCTAATATTTATGGTTCTTCGAAAAATCATGCTGTAAGTGAGCCCTGAGAATGGAAGATAAACTCGTGTAACAGTATACCATTCTCCCTTTAGTTTAACGAGCATTAGTTGGAAATAAAAAAAAATGTTCGCACAACACGCGTGACTAAAATTATTCGAAGAAACATGTAGCGCGTTGTGAATAATAGAAGTTCGCCACGCATTTTTACATCATTTCTTCAATGAATGCTGCATATTGGAGACTGGTGTATCGAGCGATATGCCAGTGTAGGTTAAAGAACACTAGGTGTGCTCAATTTCGGCATCCCTCCACGACTATGTTCCTCATAATTATATTCTGGTTTTATAACACAACACCGGAGATAATATATAATGTTATTTGCATTCTTTTAAGCTAAAAATATGTTTTACGGTTTTACAATGGCTGTGAGACAGCTAGTTTTATAGGAAATATTTTTATTACGTTATATGATGAATCACCTGAAGCAGCAACGCACAAAATTAAACGCATCAAATAGTTTGCTTCATATGTGTGTTTAGATATGAATAAAAACTGTTTTGTCAATAATGTATATAAGAACGCACATCGTAGGGAGCACATAATATAAGAAATTTTCACTAGTTGGGGAAATGAGACAAGTTCCGACCTCCTTTCGGAAAAAACAATCAATCTCTTCTGAAAAGAAGGAAGCGAGACATATTACTAGGCTAATAATGATTGAAAATGAAGGGAAGGGTGAGAAAAAAGAGAGAGAAAATTTATTAAATTTGGAAACCTGGTGGAGCCGTTGGAAAACCTCAAAGGCTGCTCTCGGGTTAAGGGCTTTGGGCGAAGCTTCATCAGCTGGAATGATGAATTACCACCCTGACATGAGTGTCAGCGGGCCATCTCTTAGAAGAATTCCATCCAAAAGAGAAAGAAAAAGCTACTGAAAGTTCGCTCGATGAATTCTTGCACAGAGAGGGTAGAACCGCAAAAGTAAACAAAAAAATCACAGCATATTCATGGAGTGCCTAATGATGAGCATGGGGAAACGTCTGTCAGTCCGTCCGCGCTTCTGTAGGTCCGTTCTTTCTTGCTTCCGTCTGTCTGGGCTACCGTCTATGCGTTTATTCGTCCGTTCGTCTGTGCGTCCAACCATGCGTCCGTTCATGTATCCGTACGTGCGTCCATGAATCCATGCACCCATCCGTTCATTCATTCATGCGTCCGTCCATGCATCTGTTTGCCTGTCCTTTCATCCGTGTGTTTGTCCATCTGCCGTCCATCTAGTGAACACTCCAAGTACCGCCACGTCACATCTTTACATCATACATTCATCACATTGAACTAACGCCATTCAGCGGACATTTCAAGAACTAAACGAGAGGTGGCACGGCCGGACTAGAGGAGCGGCGCGCGCGCACTTTCTTACGTCCTGCGCTTCGTGTCTAGTGCCAACCTCTCACCGCTGCTATAGCGTAATTCACGGCATTGCGGCCCAACCATTGCTAAACCTTGCTAAACCTTGCTAAAACCAAATAGGTTGTGCCCAGCGAATTTAACGTACCTACCCTTCTTGGTTAGATAGTGCTCGAAGTGCGTCCTTCTGATGCTAGTTCTTTATAGTAAGCATCGACTTTAAGGCAGATTTTATTGGACATTAAGTCACCGATACTCGTCTCTGTAGGTTATTTCAACAGAAACAACTAACTTTTTATTTATAATTAACGTGCGTGGGTTCACTCCTCAATTAGAAAGGGTGCGCACGCGCCACTCCTCTAGTCCGGCCGAGGAGGTGGCTACCTACTTCTACGACGACGACTACTACATACATCGCGGACGCACCACCCACGGCTTAGGGAGCTTGGCTCCCAAAACAACAAAATCTTCCTGATATACGAGTTTCGGCAACTTGATGAGACGCCATGAACAATAAAAGTGATGCAAATAATGTCCAGTATAGTAAAACAGATTGCCGGCATTGTCTGCTCTAAATAGAGGTCATGCTAAGGTGCTCATATGCGCAGAAATCAACGGAGTGACTCACTTTCCCTTAATCCACCAGTGTGGTGTAGCCAACCGAAAGTCTCTGTGGTTAACCCTCATACCTGCTCCCTTTCTGGTTGCTTCCTTCCTTTTTGCTCTTTGAGAGTAACTGGCCTGTATGAATACCTTCGTGGGTCTGGTGAAACTCGTAGCTTTTCAGTGGGCTCAAAACTTGAAGAATTCAAAGCGCATTCCCTACCCATTTTATTCTACTTTCAAACGTGCGGTAGTCTAGTGGCTGAAGTACTCGACTGCTGATCTGTAGGTCGCGGTATCGAATGCCGACTGCGGTGGCTGCATTATTTTTTATTTGATGGGGGCGGAAATTTTGTCCGCCCATGGACTCAGATTCGGGTGCACGTTAAAGAGCCCCAGGTGGTCGAAATTTATGGAACCGTGTACTACGGCGTCTTTCATAATGATATAGTGGTCTTGGGACGTTAAACCCCACATATTAATCAAACCCATACTCTTAAACGTGTGCACCTCTCACTGAGGTACTACTACAAGTGATTTACGTAGGCAGAAGTGCTCATAGAGGGCTCCGTAAAGAATTGAGTGGTGTGGTTTCCGGTAGAGACGTCGTTGAACTATCTCATAAGAGGTGCTTGCTGAATGAGGTTGTAGATGCTACTTGAAAGAATAAACGAGCAAGCAGAAAGGAGCCCACGAAAAATTCTGACGTAAAGACTAGTACAAACATTGAAGACCGCAAGTGTGACACGTCTCATCCCAAACGCACTTTTGCTCGTATCACTGATATATCGGCTGAAGGACGACAGAGGCGAGTGAAGGATCAACTTGTCCTTCTTTACAAAGTAAAATATAAGAAATAGAGTTACGTAATAGGGGAGACTTTATGTAGCTTGTCGATAAAAAAACTAGAAGCGTGCCACTCTTGCACCAAGCTGTCATCTTTAGTCAACACACAAAGACTCAACTCATATCCCAGTCGGTAAGTGTAGTTGACGCCACTGTGCATTTTTTATGTTTTACTTCTTTTCAAGCCAAGCTTTCGCGATAGATCTGTCTGAAATGTGCAAACGGTCGAATATTTCAAGTTTATGCCAACTGCCTCTTACACTGTCTGAAAAAAAAAAAACACGCATATGGCTTTCATATCCAACGGGTGCATTTTGCAATACCGCAAAAGAAAATGTTCTGTAGATGTGAGGCAACGAAGCACAAAAGAAAGTAATATGAAAATAAACTCGAACGTTATGGAAAAGTGAAGCGGAAATGAGGGAGTGACCCCAATATTTTCATTCTAGTAGTTGTTTAGGTCGTTAATATTTGCGGAAGTTTCTGCAATTTCAGATTGAGAAATTCCACTGAGAATTTAAACTCGGATCGTGTAACGAACGAGCAGCCACATGATTGCTGGGGATGCAGGGCATGCTGCTTCGCCACATTCTGACAACTTCGCTTTTGGCGTTGGTGGCTGTTTCAGTCGGTAACAATTGCATTGGTGGCTGTGCAAGTTCCTTCACGACGCATGCACCTACCAATGTCGATGATATTCGAAGTAAGAGCACCGCAAAAATCTCTAAGAAATTTGGTTGTACAACGTGCATATTAAGACAGGTAGTATAGAACGCTTACAATATGCTTTCAGTGACCAAGACATTAAAGGCTCCCGCGCCCCCTTCCGTACAGAAAGCAACTAAGCAAACAACTAAAGAATAACACAAGCTAAGAAACGGGTCCCATGACCTTCACCCTCCCTCTTCCCCCCCCCCCTTTTTTTTGTCTGCTTACGGGCCTGGAGCTGTTCGGCACCTGCAAGAGCTAAGGAGTTACTGGTGATGTATTTGTGTGCCATCTTCTTACACCCTATATATACAACAAAGGCGGTGAATGGGGTGTAGAGAATGAAATGGAGAAGAATCTTTGATGACACTAGTTTACAAAGGAAACAAGGACATTACTATAGCATTGTGCAAGTACTGTATACAGGCCACCAGTGTGTGTGAACACATAATTTTAACACGACAGCGTTGAAGAGCTTGTCCCGTAGAAACTTGGACATCCGTATCAACGCCGGCGTCGTTGGCTGCGAGATAAAAATAATCTTTGCGTAGCCTAAAATTTAAGAAAGATTAAAATAATAATACAAAGTCTGAATTTAAGCGCGGATCGAACCCAGGTTGCTTGCGTGGCAAGCAGGCGTTCTACCACACAGCCACTATTTATCAAACATAGCATTTATTAGAATGCACAATAAAATAGTAGACAATATCAAACATATTTGCATTGTTGCAATCCTATAGCGACAATAAACTTACAAGCACTGCAGAGAAAGAAATTCGAAGGCTAAAGCCTTATAGTCTAGGGAGAGCTCGTCATCCTGTGCTGCACAATAAAAGTGGCGAAGTTAAGCAATTCACCAAGATGGGGTGCTAGCCCGGTTGAAAGTCGAGTTCTTCGCAAACATTCTTTAAGTGAATAGCCAATCGGACGAAATCTGTGCGTGAAAAGATGATTGGCTCTGCTTTGCGGTCCTGCATACGCGTCTTCCACAGGCAGTCTATACCGGTAAGGAAAAATGTATTGTGCGGCCCTTCATTAAGAGATGTTGGCCTGAGTTAACGAACAGTGCACGAAAAAAAAGTTCTGCAGAGTTCGTTAGAGGACATCCCAGAATAGAACGCAGTCTTTGCGGCTCACGAAGCAACGCTCCGTTGTGTCAGAGCTTCAGTTAACTGTGGAGACGAAAATACTTTTTATTCGTAGCCAAGCTTTAACGGGTAGTGTTTCAGAATGAAGTTGATAAAATAGTGTTCTGAAATTGGTAGATATAAATATTTTACACACCTCATGACCTTGTAAATCAAACTATAATGAGTGGTACAGCGGAGGAGAGAAGATCATAGATAGATGGAATATTTGTAAACAGTTTCACGCACGACACTATAGAGCCACGCTTCTGCTTGTGAATACAGAAAAAATATCTTCCTCTGCTTCGAAATGTAGGTAAAGTAACTTTCGAGCTTAACAAACACACACGCCCTGTACACATGCTTCACAATAAAGCATGAAATATTGCCGAAATAATGTGCCGTACAAGCGTATATCGCCATCAGCCGTCAGAACATCAGAACATGGGAATATCATAATGGCTTCATAGTTTAAAGCCTGCCACCCACTACAGCAGCACACATGTTACTGCACCCTTAAAACCACGTATTTGGTACATAGCAAGTTCGAAAAGATTTCATACACAAAGTCTTTGAAGTACGCACTAAAAACACTATGTTGCTATCACGTTCAACTCTTAAAAGCGAAGCCTAAGGGTTCCCCACTTTTTTTTTTCTTTCAGCTGCGTTTCTCGAAGAAATGGCAACAACCCCCTCGTAGTGACTGGCGTTGAAAGCAAACAATGTCTCTATTTACGTCTTCCTTTTTTATGCTTTATGATTTTTTTTATTTTGGTTGAAATTCGTTCATTTCGTTTTATTCAAGAGGGCTTTTTAAAAGCCAACGCGCTGACGCCGGTGACATGTGGTCGTTGCGCTCAACTCGAAAGCCTTATTGGGCTTTAAGGCTACAGTTATCCTTTGAGAGAGAGAACAGTACGATCAATAACAATCAGCCGACTCATTTGTCAAACTTGCGCAAGACCAGGTGCCAAAAGGAGCCAGCAGCGAAGAAAGATGATGATGGCGGAATAGGGGGCATTACAGAGGCTTGGGGAGAACGTAATTTATCGGTTGCTCGAATAAAACAAAAGCAGGAGCATCGTCTACAGCGAAGTTCAAGGCCAAAGAAGAGCGAGGTTATAGAGACGTGAGAGTATAGTTTCCATTTTCTTTACGCTGTCTACGAGTGCTGTTTGTACACCGATGCTACTATCGCACTCGTTGCTTGGCGTTTAATTTATATAATGTGGGCGGCCACTTGAACTTTGTAATTACGTGCGCTGCAGTGCAAGTACAGTGCAATATGAAACCTCATAATTACAGCCTATAAATCACGCACGATTTAGCTGCCTCACCGTTCTTGGCACAAAGCTGCTCTCAGAACGTTCGTACTTTGCTATCGTTACAATCGTGGGATAAGTATAAAAAAGAACACCGACGTTTTTGAGACTCCCAATAATGAATTCTGAGCGAATATTTGCGTTGGGGCAGAGCCTGTTGTGTCTCTATTCTGGCTCTCCTGAAGGTGTATTTACTAGCCCATATATCATAATTATTGGTTAAGTATAACAACACCCGCTAAATCACTATTAATCTTACTGCGGTTAAACGAACTTAGCTTGTATTAGCGCGGCTAATATGAAAAGAAAAAAAAAAGATGACACAGATATCTAGAAAGGTAGGCACCTACCTTGATAGACGTCTTGGTCGTCCTCCCCCTCCTCTTTTTTTTTTCTTTCATATGTGGCACGCTACACTCTAAGCCAAAACGGAGCAACAGGGGTATAGGGGTTGCTCCTTTCAGGGAGCAATTGCATTGCCACTCCCATTACTCTCCTAAAAGGAGTAACTGCAGAGGGAGGAACCGTTGCTCTCCTTTCAGTCCCTCCTTCGGGGGATGAACAGTTACTCCCTCCAGTTCCTCCCTGCAGACCAACAGTTACTCCCACCAGTTGCTCCCTGCCGACTAACCATTACTCCCACCAGTTGCTCTTCTAAGAGCAACAGTTACTCTTTACCGTTCCTCCCACGTGTTCGCAGTTACTCTCTGAAAACCAACTGCACATGCTTCCAGTTACTCTTTGGGGAAATGAGTATTTATCTCGAGTATGCTTGTCACACGCTTAACACATGGCGAGAGCTCCTTGGAAGAGCACTGCTTGGGTGCTTCTAACACAAAAAGTGGACAATATTGAAAGGAAAATAAATGCTTTATTGTTCTTTTTATGAGGCGACGTGTGACCACACGTAAAAGTAGACTTTGCCACACCACAGCCAGCACTAAACAAGCACCATAATACATCAAAAGTTTTCTGCGTCATCCGTGGAAAAACAATCTTGAATTTCTAGCATAGGGCAGTCTGTGTCATCATTGGTGAGAGAAGGGCAACTTCTCCAATTCTGAAGAACTCAAGTTTCGCAGCTGGTGTTTCCATCAGGCTAGCGCAGCAGAACGTCACCGCAGGCATATGTGAAGCATCTCAATGCTGCAAGAAAAAAAATAGAAGTGTGAGGTTAAACATGCCAGAATCAATTCATAACAATGAGTCACACACACTGCAGCAGCGCTTACATTCTAGGATGTCTACTGCAAAACGGAATGTGAAAAAAAGGAAGGTTCGGCCAAACGTTACGTGGCAAGCCGTATAAATGCTGATGTGGTAGACGCTCTTCACATGATGTCTCAGACAGCAATATTCTGGAAGAAAATGTGCAGCACCTCAACAAGGCATATTTGTAGCAGTTAAAGATACCCTTAGGTTCAGTTAACTTGTTTCCTATACACAGCTGAGTGACATTTCTATGAGCCCCTTCACCAATGGGCATTCTAAATGAGGTCATGTGTGTGGCAAATAACACGTACCGTCCGCTCATGTTAAAATACTTATTTAGCTCGTGCACATAGTTGCTCTCGATTCTACTGTTCTATCATACGCTGCTGCGTCTTGAATTGTGCAATACCTGTAGGCACAAGCCAAGCATGCAAAGCCTGCTTGAAAGCAACCATTTGCAGAGGCTACATGATAATCTTCAGTATATTTCTTTGTACCTGACGCAAACGGCTGGACAAAACTATAGACAAATAAATGTAGACCGTGCTACCTTCAAAAAATGCTTTAAATTTAGAAAACTAGGGTGCCTTTGTTCACTCGGTTGACGAGTCATAAGCCACGAGATATGTAAACGAAGCAATATATCTTAAGGCATGCACAGATATTCTGATTCTTTGTTTGACAGTGTCACAGATATCTTGCCAATACATATATATTTGAGAGCAACAAGATGTGAAGCGTTCATTAGCTCAACGTCTTGTTGGTTCACAGCCAAACAGGTTACTGCTTGTTAGACAAATTGGAATAAGCACACCATGGTTTCCAAAAAAAAAAAAGAATTATTAGAAGTTAGCTCCCGGTGTGAATGTCTGCCTATTTATTTTGTACTGCCTTCTACATGTGCCACAAAGACATTTGTTGAGGATGTGCTACCAGTCAAGCCAAGATCGCATACTTGATCAATGTGATGGAAATACAAACATTAGAAACACTGCCACCTCTAGTAAGAGCATAACACTTCAGTATCTTGGACTAGCAAAGAGGTGCACAAGAAAGTTAAACCCACTCTTGCGGAACTTTGAACGCGAATATTTCAGAGTGGGGGAGGTCAACATGCTGTGGCACTTTTAAACCCACGAAACATCTGCAGAAAACAGGGTAAAGGCAAGTCAAGAAACGCTGTTATGAAGGCCTGCGTATGGACAGCTTTGTGAATCTAGGCCCAAGTGTTATGCTTTGTGCAAGCCAAAATCCATGTAAATAGGGAAAGCATACTTTTAGGAGTACGAGCGTAAACAGATCTTGGCAGTTGGCTTTTTAGTACAAACAGCAATCCCTGCAATGAAAACATAAACATTTTATCTTAACGGTAACAGTGAGAGCACACACACGGGCCAGCGGAGCCATGTCGAATTGTCAGTGCCAGTGTAACCAAGTGGCATAATGAACTATTCTCTGGCCAACACATGCACAGTTTGCCCCTAAAAAGCGATTCTTTCATATACGTAGTACTAAAAGTCTGCACTTACCCAAATTCACTTGCTTTCTGTACTTTAGCATCGCTGGGAGCATCTTTATCTGCAGTATAACCAAATTTGTGTCATACCCCTGAAAAAAAAGTAAAAGACATGAATCAAATATTGTTTCATTTGGTAGCAGTGAAGTCAGGTTAAGAACAGCCAAGCGGGAATCAGCCTAATTATGTGCATGTGGGAAATCCCAAACGGCGTTATTGAGGTTGTCGAAATTTTCGTCGATTGGTATTAACGTCGATATGTGACTTCAACGGCATGCCAAGTTTTCACAGCCAAAAAGATTTCATGATGCAGAATATTGACAGCACTAACGAGAACATACAGCATTTATGATTGTCTTTTACAATATTCAGTTTTGCTAAGGTTTTGCATCACTAAAGAAATCTGAAAGATTTGGGTCATTCCTCCTCCAATTGTTCCGTCAATATGTAAACTGCTCGCTTGATGGTACGCTTATAAAATAGTACGTTCAGCGCAGAGGTGAAGCAAGTGACGCAGTGATGTGGGCAGTTTTTTTTTTTAGGCGTGCGGGGAGGGGGGGGGGGGTCCGCTTATCTGAATAGGCCGGGCAAGCGAATATGGTCGTCAATTTGGGCTCCCTACGCCCGGCCTAAAAAAAATCTGTGCGCAACCGCCTGGCTATGCCAGTGAAGTGATGCGACAATGATTTGTTCACTTACTGATTTACATACACTTTACATCTCTAAAGAATGCGGCCCAAGGCCCCAACACTCAGCCGTTAACATTACATAAAGCCAATGGTAGAAAAGTGCCAGTATGCATGCAGCTACAACCCCGCCCCAATGTTTTTTCAAGCGAGGTAGTGTTGCGGAAATGAACTTTTAACTGCAAAAGTACACTGGCACTGCAGTGGTGACAGGGGAAGCAAGAGGGTATGCAGGCGGTAATAGAGGTAATTTAGTCCGATACGGCTAGCAATGGATACGGTGAATAAGAGCAAATCATTTCTCTTTCACTAGCGCAACCACTCAACAATGTATTGTAAGAGCATTAAATGTTGCTGGAAATGCCACTCACCTGCACGCTGATGCATGCACAGTCCTTTGTCCGACGAGCGAACAGGCTTGCAGATAGCTGAAGACGTGTTTACGATGTGTTTGTTCCACCCAGCCAGCAGCAAAATCCACCACTACTTCGCGCTCCATAAAGATACACTAACCTTCATCACGAATAAGTAGAAACGCAAATCTGCGACACACACACACGATCAAAACATAGCTCACAAGCCCGCACGTCCATGTGCTCGCCAACCACAGACCATATGAAAATGAGTAAGTAGTGCGAACGGGAACCTAGTTGCGCCGAAAAAAAAAAACGTCGCGCAGTGGCAGCACAGGCGTCAGCGCAATAATTTCAGTGTGTTCTCCTAATACAATTATAAAAAAAACTGAGGTACACTAAAACTCATAAATAAATATAAAAAGTTGAGTGTAATTTTTATTTAGTGCTAGTCAACATAAACACTGAATAAAAATTACTTTGTAACTTACATCGTTTGCTACACTAGCGCCACATTTGTCGTGCGGGCGCAGATGGCGCATATTTGTCATTCTGCCCTCAAACTACACGGTGAAGCGTGCTACTAAGTGTATGGCTGATGAGAAGCGCGTCTGGGTCCGCTTTTTTTTTCTTCTCCGATATATTTGGGCGGGGGGGGGGGGGGGGGGCTCCTTATGCACGTGTTTCGGTGCTTGATCGACATTGATGCCCTTACTTCGCGGACGAACGGCGTGTCTAGGCTTTTTTTATCGTTGTTTTGCACGTGTTTCGGCGTTCGGTCCGCTTTGACGTGCCAACTCTCCATTCTGCTGCTGCGTGTGTTAGGTATTTGCCGTACTGTATTCTCAGGCCTTCTATGTTCAGCCAGCGCTGCTATCTTATTATCTACGGATGCTAAAATAAATCACTGTTTTGGTTTGGTGAAGTTTGGCACACAGAACAAACAATAATCTGGCCCATGAATATCAATGTGGGCAGCATGCATATTTGTGTGCGGTGTCCTGCCGGGGAGTAACCGTTGCGTGACGAGAGGATTTACAGCGGTTCCTCCTTCCGTTGCTCCCTTACTAACTTAAGATGAATACAGTTGCTCCCCCATTCTCGAACAAGTCGGCCATCTTGTTCCGCTTGGTCTTTTCGGAGAGTAACAGTCGGTCTGAAGGAGTAAAAACAGCCGATGCTCCCATTTTGGCCATATTTGGCTTAGAGTGTAACACAAGCTGAGCTTATAAATAACGAGCTCACCTGAGCCACAACACTTTTGAACGGTTAAATTACTCGTTACAAATCTGCAAGGTAAAAAATTATCTGCACTTTGTTGATGCTGTACGTGGCTGCTGACGATGAAAAATGGTAGCGGAGTTCTTTGCAGTGGGCGGGAAACATTAAACCTCGTACTCGTTGCACAACTCGAGATTATGCGATGCCTGGTTGTTTTAAGTTACCCATTGGCCACACTACATTACATAGGTTAACGCGATTTCTGGCCCGGCGTAGCGCCTGTGTAGGGTCTTTTTGCCAACAAGTTTCAAGCAGGAGTGTGGCTCTGTGGTAAAATACTCGACTGCCTCACGGAGGGTGCGTTCACTTATCATTTGCTGCTGGGTATTTTTTTCTTATTTTTGTTTGGTTTGTGTCTGTCAGTTAGACCACCTACAACGACGGCAACAGCAATGGCGACGCAGCTCAACGTACAAACGGGCGCTTAAAGGCGGCTATTTTAAAGTGAAGTGGCATGTCCCAACACTTTGAACAGGCACTTCGACTATCGCTCCTATTGTGGGCCCGTGTGCTCAGGTTTAGGTGCAAATTAACTTGAAGAATTACAGGCCGATCAGCTTGCTCTCTGTATTATACAAGCTATTTACAAAGGTAATTGCTAACAGAGTGAAGAAAACATTAGAATTCAATCAACCAAAGGAACAAGCAGGATTTCGAACAGGCTACTCAACAATTGACCACATTCATACTACCAATCAGGTAATAGAGAAATGCTCAGAGTATAACCAACCACTATACATAGCTTTCATAGATTATGAGAAGGCGTTTGATTCAGTAGAAATATCAGCCGTCATGCAGACACTGCGGAATCAGGGCGTAGATGAAGTATATATAAACATTCTGGAAGAAATCTACAGGGGATCAACTGCTACCATAGTGCTTCATAAAGAAAGCAACAGAATACCAATCAAGAAGGGTGTAAGGCAGGGGGACACAATCTCCCCAATGCTATTTACCGTGTGCTTACAGGAAGTTTTCAGAAGCCTAGAATGGAAGCAGTTAGGGATAAGAGTTAATGGAGAATACCTTAGTAACCTGCGCTACGCCGATGACATTGCATTGCTGAGTAACTGAGGGGACGAAATGCAACTCATGATTACGGAGTTGAACAGGGAGAGCAGAAAGGTGGGTCTTAAAATTAATCTGCAGAAAACGAAAGTAATGTACAACAACCTCGGAAAGGAGCAGCGCTTCGAGATAGGTAATAGTGCACTTGAAGTTGTAAAAGACTATGTCTACTTAGGGCAGGTAATAACCGCAGAGCCTAACCACGAGATTGAAGTAACTAGAAGAATAAGAATGGGGTGGAACACATTCGGCAAGCACTCGCAAATTATGACAGGTAGATTGCCACTATACCTCAAGAGGAAGGTATATAACAGCTGTATCTTGCCGGTACTTAGCTACGGAGCAGAAACCTGGAGACTTACAAAGAGGGTTCAGCTTAAATTGAGGACGACGCAGCGAGCAATGGAAAGAAAAATGGTAGGTGTAACCTTAAGAGACAAGAAGAGAGCAGAGTGGATTAGGGGACAAACGGGGGTTAAGGACCTCATAGTTGAAATAAAGAAGAGGAAATGGACATGGGCCGGGCATGTAGCACGTAGACAGGATAACCGCTGGTCATTAAGGGTAACTAACTGGATTCCCAGAGAACGGAAGCGGGTTAGGGGGAGACAGAAGGTTAGGTGGGCAGATGAGATTAAGAAGTTTGCGGGTATAAATTTAGCAGCAAGCACAGGACCGGGTTAACTGGCGGAACGTGGGAGAGGCCTTTGTCCTGCAGTGGACGTAGTCAGGCTGATGATGATGATGATGATGAAGAAGATGAAAGAGCCCCAGGTGGCCGAAATATCCGGAGCCCTCCACTACGGCGTCTCTCATAATCATATGGTTATTTTGGGACGTTAAACCACACGTATCAATCCATAAATAACTTTCGCTCCTAAGACTTGCGGGGAGATAGCTTAATTGGATATTAAATCTCATCTTGTCTTCCCCTCCCAGTTTCTCTCCGATCTTTCAACATGGCCGCAGATATACGAAGGGTCAAATGCGCATTTGCGCGTGCCGTTTAAAAAAAATCTTGCTTTTTTGGACCATGGGCTTCTCGGTGACCAGCTCGTTTCTGATGTTAAAATTTGATGTTTAATCGAGGTGACCTGTCCGTTTTAGTTTTCAAGTTTAATTGCTGCCCAAATGTGAACGCGTGACGGTCGTTGTTGTCTGAATAAGTAAAACCTTGAGTGCGAATAAGCGACACGTGATCCAAGAAATAAAGCACACAGCACAAGGGCTTGGAGTGTGTTTTCTTTCTTCGACTCTGTGTTGTTTAATTGCACACAAAAATTTACTTAATCACGGCATACCAACTAGCACGCTTAACTATAACCTGTTACCTTAAGTGTTGCGTTGATGAGCACGTGCGATGGAGGGCCTGTTCCTGGAACGGCCGAATGAAAACTTTGGAGAGAGCATTGCGCAGATTGAAATGAAGAAAAGTTAGCGTAAATCTGCTTATACTCCCATTTCTCCATAGAAATTGGACTCCTGATTTTTATTTTTGCTCTGTATCTGTTGCCCTGGCTGCTGTCCGCATGCGTTACCACAGGAATAGACTATTCTAGTCGTTATGTGTAGATTATGATGAAGTCTAATTGACCGAAATGATTTGTAGCGTTAAAATTAAGAATAAAAAGGACTGTTCAACCAAGTCAGGGTGAAATTCTTTTTTATATAAAGCGGGACTACGATTCGAGACCTGTTTCGTCTCTTCTTCAGGGAGTGGCTTGTTAGCCGCCTACGAAGCTAGAGGTTAATCGTAGATTATTTGACGGCACAACGGGTCAGATACGGACAGTGAAGGGACTCGTTGCGCTGTAAAATATTCTACGATGAACATCGACCAACTTGGCTAACTCGCGATTTTGCTGAAGCTAGATGTATTTAGTGGTTCTCTCTCTCTCTCTCTCCACTGTGGTTCTCGCCGCCGAAACATGTCACCGCATTCTTTTTTCCATTAATTTCAGACAACGTGCATACAGACACACGTCGAGCCGTTATTGTTTCCAGGAGTTGTTTCAATGTGCCAGGGTCCTAACTATTTTCCTTTGTTGCGGTTACTTTCTGTTTTGATGACCCGGGTGGTGTCGTCAAAATGGATTCGATGATCCATCATCTGTGTTCTGCGGAAGCATGACCCAGCCAGACAGATTTTCGTCAAATATGTTTACCTTTAAAGTATTATCGATTCATTCTATTCAGAGAAGCCTTATAGAGCGGGCTTTACAGATAGGTGTCCTCTTTATCAAAATGAAAGCTCATCAACCTTCTTATCTCCTCCTCCTCACCCGATCTTTTGAATTATAAGTACAGAGCTCGCGAACCTCGTGGTTCTTTCCAGTGCCAGAACATCATGGCACCATCTGTACATAAATATTCATTTGGCCTGTTGTGCGAACATCGCGCACGACAGCTTCTCAGCATTCCGTGCAGTCGAGGGAAAGGTGGCGCAGCGTATCGTTATGATGGCGTTCCTCGAACATTTGCTAGATTAGCACTGAACTGCAAGTAAATATAGTTCGAGAAATTATGGACGGAGCGAGCAATACGTTTCAGAAGCCAGAGTCACATTTGTGAATGGCGTACAAATTGACGAGCCTTGTAGGCGAGGTTTCGACTTCACACTCGATGGCATGTGATGTACTAACGTACGTGGTGCTTAATCCTAAATCGCTATCGTAAATCAGTAAAGTGAGATCCGCGAACGCCTTAAATTTAGATGCAGTGCTCCGAGTAGGTTCGGTATAATGGTGAAAATTTATGCGAGTAATAATAGCAAGGACACTGACGAAAAGCATAAGAATGATACTAGAAAAGCGTCAAACGTCGAAAGGCGATAAAGCAGGTTCTTAAATTTTACTCACTCACTCACTCACTGATTTCTCTCACTTCACTCACTCAATTCACTCACTTCACTCACTTCACTCACTCACTCAATCTATTCATTCACATCTTTCATTCACTCCACACACTCATCCCCTCACATAATAAACACTCACACACTCACTCACTAACATGTGTGAATGTGCGTGAATATTTTGTAAACGTGAACATTGTACTACACTGATAAAATATAGTCTGCTGTTAATGTCAGCATACGCACAACTAGTCTTTCGCATCAACTAGCATTCCCAAGTAGTTTACTAACAACCGTATCTGAAGAAGCATGTTAAGACGATCCTTTATTAACACGTCATTTTCGTCATTGCTTACTTAATTGATCGGCCATTCTCTGTTACAGCGTCTTCTCAGCTATGACGTCGTTCAAACACTGACTTCTCATACTTACCCTCAACAATCTCAGAGTTACTTCAAAGGCGCAATTACTTTCACGTCGCTCACAACGTCTCGCGTTTTTGCTTCTTTTTCCACTTCAACGACCCTAGAAGGAATCGCAGGATGATACGACCGAGCTGAAAGCAACGTTATTCAATGCACTGCGCAGCGCTTCAGTGTTTCACTGCAATTTACGCAAGACAGCTTGTATGGTTTGCGAAGCATCGTTATCCGGCCGGGTTAAGTATATGCCATAGCGTCGGCGCATAACTTTGTTTACTGTAAACCTTCTGCAAAATCACTACGTCAACAATAATTTAAGTACTATGCTCAGCGCTGTTCTTGCGGTAATGCTTTTGGAGGAGCTTTAGAGTGCAAGTTTATGCACCATCAACCGCTCTAATCTCTGAGGGCTAAACTTGCTTCCCTGTATAAACAGAGCTTGATGTTCGTCCGGGATGTAAAAGAGTGCGTTCTGAAGCGCGCCTCGCTCAGAGATTGATGGGCTACCTCATTTCTTTCTTTCATGTTGTCGCGTACTTTCAAGATGTTAACGCTATGTCATTCTGATGTTTTCTGCATCGCTTGGTCTGTGCAGTATGCTGCAGGTTAAGAAGTTGAATGTTTTTAGATATCTTGAGGGGATTCAATGCGACACATGGAAGACATGCGCTTCTGTTCCATCCTTGCCTCTGTCCTATTTGTATTGTGCTCAATCCCCTCAACATGTTGCCAATTCCCGACTTTTATTCCCAAATAAACGCTGCGGGCCGGGTCGATAGGTTTGATCTTGTTGAACTATAGTTGCGTTTATGATAATATGAATATGTTGCCTAATTTGTTTCTTAAGCATTGATAAACGGAGAGCGTTCTCACCCGATCCTGCGTAAAAGAAAAGATTAAGAAAATCAAGAATCGAGTAGGTACTATCAGTGTACATGTGTGCCTAGTAAAGATTTACGGTTGCCTTAGCTGGTAGTTACAAGGCTGAACAGTAAACCGCACTGCTGTCTGAACTCTGCAAACAGGGTAGATAGATATGGCTACTTTACGCCAATTTGGCTACCCTTTTAGGCTGGTGGCGGGAGAAACATTTCTTGGCTAGTTAGCCTTTTTTTTGACCACTTTCTTGTCGTCTTAATTTGAGTTATTATCAAAGTCCGGCAATGTCGCAACTGCAGGTGTTCTTTTGTGCTGCCACAACATGGCCGCCAAAGCGTGCTGTCAGCTCCCAAAATTTAATTTTTCACTTTTATTACACAGATAACGAATTTTAACGAAAATGGTGGCTCAGTAACTCAAGCAAGTGTCCTGTGCGTCTTACCCTTGTGTCCTGTTGTGTGTGTCCTACCTGTGCTTGCATGTGTGTTTTTTTCGTGTGAAATATAGTGCTTCGCGAGTGCAAACTCGTATGTCCATTCGTTGTTGCCCTATAAAAGACGCAATTCTCTCATCTGATTGCAGCCGCTCAGTCCATTAAGTACGTCGGCGTAAGATCTACGACGTACATATTTCAGGCTTCAAAACATGAACATTAAGTGCCTCAATAACTTTCATATTGCAGCTGCCTTCAAACAAGTGGTTTAATATACTTGCAAAGCGTACTTATGCGATGTTCTGGTCGGCCATGGGTCTAATGTTTCCTTATTATGAATGATCTGTGATGAAATGTCACTAATTATTACAATAAAATGTGTTAGTGTGTCATGACATGGGCAATATAGAAGGTGGATTTACTCCTTTCTACAAGTCCAGAGCAGCATTCAGAAGTATGAGTACGACCAATACTCTGTATAAAAAGAAAAAAAAAAAGCCCTTGTCACGTGGCGCAAGCCACAACTCTATATGGGAATGCAATCGCTAGAATCGTGCAACAGCTGAATTCGGAAAGACGCTATGTAATTTTTTCACTGAATGCAAAGTAATTGCGTAATTATAGTTAATAAACGTGACCAATGCAGATTACGGGTGACCTCGAGCAAAGAAGCGCCCTTTATTGATCCTGCTTTCTACATGAGAAACCATACTGCGAAGCCTGGCATGGAATCAATCAAACTTCGTGAACCTAACAATAAATCCCGTGGTTTCTACCTTAAGCATTGAGACTCCACCGCAAAAAATATTCGGCGAAGAAACGACCACTTTTTCTAGAGCGTGGCTCTGAGGCCCTCCTTCATGCGTTGAGAGGCGTCGCCGTCGGCGTAACCGTTAGAGCGAACAAGGACGAAATAGAGCGAACGAAGACAAAATAGAGCGAACGCGGAGTCTTCATAGCCTGAGCCACTGGCCTCTAACGTCGCTTTCTTTCTCCGTCACGCGCGCTCGGTTGCGTCTCGTGGTGCATAAAAGGCGGCGACGTGCTTTAAGGCTGGCTTCGATTCTAACGGAACTGTCAGTGTTTCGTTTTGTTTGCGACGCCTGCAATACCCAGATGGATGTGCGTAGCGCTTGATATCTAGCATTTTCTGTGGCAACATAAAACAAAGCTTTTATTGCTACAACCGTGGATAGCCAAAACTTCGAACACCGTTAGCGTTGCCCGAACACCAAGCCTCGTCAGAATTTGTATTTGGGAATATCGTGTTACTCATTTACCTTTTTTCTTTTTTTTTCCCTACGCTATGGTGGGAGTTTGCGTTTGTTAGGGACTATATATATGGTGGGCTGACATGGATCACCGCATGTACGCATGTTGGCTACCAGAAAACAATTCGTCATGTTATGCGCCAGTGAACGCTGAACGTTTGGCGGAGACAAATCAGTTGCTGTCAGGCTCAAACGGGTGGACGACCGGAATATGTCGTAAGTGGGAATTCTGCTTGATCATCGGGGCTTTAAGCCACATGTGAAGGCTGTGCAAACGCTGCGACAGTCAATATAGACGGCTACAATGACGGCGAAAAACTACTGTAATGTTTTTTGCGCCTGCAGGTCTTATTTCTAATGCGTCGAAGCGCGGTAGTTAACCAAAAAGTCACACCTGGTAGACTTGATCAAAAAGTGAACGTGGTGCCATAGCGAGTGGCGAATGTGCAGCGCATCCAAAGTTCCGATTCTAGAGCTTGTTGTTAAAAAACAAACACTACAACACAAGAACCGCGAGCATGCTCTAACATTGTCCTGCTGTTTGTCGCACTTTTCCTTGAAGTATGCGCAGAGTACTTCTCCCTTTGCACATTACTTGCATGTCACGGTTGCTGCAAGTGCCGACGACACGTAAATTTAGGGGGAGAAAAAAAAGAAGAAAGCACACTACTGGACACGACGTGAAACGAAGGCTCGCTGTAAGCCTGTGAACGAAGCAGGAAAAGACGTGATTTGTGGGCCCGAAATTTCGGCAGGGCCATTCTCGCAAGGTGCTCGAAGAAATCGAGGTACTTGGACGGCTCGGAGTTGTGTTTTATAGGTTGCGAGAACACATTCACACAATAAAAGCGATTGAACGTTGCAGTTCGACTTTCAGCAATTCCGAGGCTCGTGTCTACATCTCCTGAATAAGAAAAGAGCCGTAAACAAATGAACTAAAAAAAAGGCGCTCAGAACAGAGTCGATGTTGCGTTATTTTACGAGAGCCGTGCGGCGTACACAGTTCTTACGTTGCCGCAGTGTTTCTTTAAGATTGAACATATTTCCACATAGGTCCGAACTGGCAAACAAGATTTAAAGCAGCTCCCCGAATGCTCCTACTTTGAAGGAGGTCCCTGTAGCACTATTCGAAGAAAACGACAAATTGAATGATTGTCGTCGAACAACCTGCCGTTGAATATTGTCCAGTTTTATGTTTGTTATTGTTCCTTTTTGCACTTTTTACGAGTACTCCTTTTCTGATTAAAAAAAAGCCCTTCTAGAAAGGAAAAAAAAAAGTGAGGTACAGAGAAGACTAAAGAATAATCAATAACGTTCAGTGCAAGTGCTAGCGGGAACAAAAGAACGCAAAGATCAAAGCGAAGGTATTGGTTTTTTCACGAAGAGGGCTGCAAAACAACTCGCAAAACGTTCGACATAAACAGTGATGCCTCTCACTAGCGTCGAAGGATAAGAAACAAGGTATACCCTCGGAAACGTGGAGGATTCTATCGCGAGTGCGCGGGTCCTTCCGTGTTCTTTTGTGGCGAACGGAGCAAGCACATTGTAGCAAATCTGCAATGAAAAGAATACAATGCGTGTCGGCAAAGGGTGCTGCCGCCTGGGTGACGCTCAAACTTGCAGTTCGCAGCCTGTGTCGAGCAGCCGTGGCGGAGCGTCGGGTTCAGCTCGGGGTTTTTAGATGTGTTTTGTGGGAGGTTGCCCATTGAGCGAAGAAGAATGTATAGTAACGAAAAAAAAAAGAATAAACTGACGATGAAATCGAGAAAGCTGGTAGTTCTCGCATTCTGCTACATAAGCACTGCTCCTTCTTCTCCAATAGGGCAGTGGTTAGGATGGCGCGCCTGGTTTTGTCATGTGGACAATAAATTTCTTAGAGGAGCCGTGGACAGGAAGAAGTGCGATCGAGTGCCGCGGGCATGTGCGCGATAACGGCTATTTGTTGTTTGTTGCACCTTATCTTTTTTTCCGAGCTTATCGACCATTTCATCGCTGGATTTTTTTTCTCATTCACTCGATCGACCCTGAGGCTATGCACGTGTTACAAATAGGAATTACGCGCATGTAGTGTGGAACGGCTTTTCGGCGTTAAGTGTCGGGCACTTCACGAGGCCGGGCTGTCGTACGGTGTCGTCGTCACTTCGGGTAAAGCAGGAAAAATCGTATATGGCATATAACCCGCTGTAGAATATCGAGCACGCGCTCGTGGCAAAGAGAATTCTTCTTCCTCTTGTCCTTGCAGATGCTTGATGATGATACTAAGTGCGGACTTTACTACTACGGCTAAGAAAACACAACACTAAACGCATGCGAAAATGCAAAGAGGAAGCAAGTGAGAAATATAAAGAGAAAAAAAAACGCGTATAATATAGGAACAAAAATGGGGTTGAATAAAAACAAAGGAAAAAAGTTACACAGTCGAAAAAAAAAACAGGAAATAGGTAAAGGATGAACGAGAAAACCGAAAAGAGAGAGAGGAAAAACAGCTGCGTTGTTCCACTCTTTTATCAGGCTTCGCACCACTAATCCGAAGCTGCCTTCACAAACGTTTTCTTTTTTTTTTTGCAAGAAATTTTACCACTGATTTTACTCGCAAGCCTACACCTAAATAGCGCCAACCTGTCTCCCTCCTTTCCCCCTCTTGCCTTTTCAATAACGTGGAGAACTTTGAAAAGGGGGAGAGGTGTATTTTATTTTTCAACGAAGTTGGGTTCAGTTGAGAGACAGTAGGATTGGGCGTGTTCGTATCGGGCGTGTTCAGTTGAGTCCACGCCTTTTTATGTCATGCCGCCTCGAGTTGCAGTGCACACGCGAACAAGTGCACACGCGTCAGCGTGCAATTTCTGCGGCCTCCTAAAATGCACATCGTGGTGTGCAGCGAAATCGGGATGTGAGAGCCATTAGTTAGTGGCAAGTTGTCAGACGGAACATGGGGGTACCATCGATTTAAAGTACGTGAAAGGGGCGTGAACAGCGATGTTCCTTAATTTCGCCTCGAATATCCCAACGTATCCCTTCGTCCTTACTTGTTTTGCGACGCCCCCCACGGGGAAGCAGCGATTCTTTTAAGCGCGGTTCATAGCGCTCTAATGAGCCGTGAGGGACAGGTGCAATTACTTCCCCCATGCTGAGTCAATTATCGTTCACGCGTGACTTATCTTCATACGGTGACGCGCAAATGGCCGGTATGCGCAGTGTGCCGGCAGGTTTGGCAGGGCAATGTTCCGTGTCATTTGCTAATACCGTGTTGTCTTTTACATGGTCCTATTTAATTTCTGGGCCATCCAAAAAAAGCTGCTTTAACGGATGGCAAAACTGGCCATGGTGTTCAGTACGTTCAATTTAATGTGTTTGCTCAGCCCCGCCGCGGTGGTCTAGTGGCTGAGGTACTCGGCTGCTGACCAGCAGGTCGCGGGTTCAAATCCCGGCTGCGGCGGCTGCATTTCCGATGGAGGCGGAAATCTTGTAGGCCCGTGTGCTTAGATTTGGGTGCACGTTAAAGAACCCAAGGTGGTCTAAATTTCCGGAGCCCTCCACTACGGCGTCTCTCATATTCAAATGGTGGTTTTGAGACGTTAAACCCCACATATCAATCAATCAATGTGTTTGCGCACCACACGCTCAACCATTGGTGGTTTTTGTAGGTGACTGCTCATGGTATCTTCCCTTTCATTTTTTAACACAAAGATGTATTATGCCAGGTTCCACCACATGTCGGCTGACGTACTTCCGCAATGAAAATGACGTTGAAAATTATATACTATGAAATTGCAGAGAAAAAAAAAACAAGAACGCAAAATAATTTGCGCGGAATCGAAGCAGCGACCTCTATTCTCAGTGCGTGGTGCTTACCACTACGCCATGGAGCATGCGTTGTCGGGAATGCTAACGGCAGGACATTTATAGATCATGCACCGTTTGGCAGTCCTCAGAGCTTCGCAACTTTAGCGCGTTTTTGTTATCAGTGGCGAGATGGCGTGACGTGCTCACGTTCGTGGGCGCTCTAAACGTTGTTGCCTCCACGAAGCGCCGCCTCCACAAAGCGTGGGCTCTCCTGCGCACGTGGTTATCAGACTCGTATTTGGGGAGTGGACTGATCTAACTTTTCACTCTGCCGCGGCTGCCTTTACGAAAGGAAGTGCATTGCTGACATACGACACAACAAGAATTTTGACAGTTGTTCGCGCTTGTCGTGTTTATATTTGTTGCTAGTTTTGTGCGTCTTTCTTTCTGTTTGAACTGCGCGCTTTAAGTGTCGAGCTTTGACAAATGTTAGTCCACGCTCGTCCTGTGTATGATTATTTCGTGCGTGCTTTCTGCCTGAGGTGTGCGCTGGAAGTTTCTAGATGGTTGCCATTGTTAACGTGACTTTGAAAATTTTTACTGGTACTGAAACAATAGACAATACATGATCAACTACCTTTCTAAAGATATTTTTTTCTTTCTTGTTTTAACAATTGCTACATAGGGGAATCAGCCACGTTTATTAGTTGTGTTCTCTCTCATGCCTTTTACCAGCGGAGTATTCTCTAAAATGGCAATGACAGCAAATTCCCTGTCCTAATCTGCGTTTCGTATGTTACTCCTTGCGTGCTCACAAACAAGTTGGCAATATTTTAAAGGAGTTTTTGAGCACCTAACATATAACGACTGCAGGAAAAGGCTGTGCTGCAAAGTCGAGGACGATAAACTGGACTGACACTAGGAAAACGCATCTAACAACTGAAGTTTATTGAAACAATTAGCCAAAAGAAGGGTGTAGAGTAACATACAACGGAGTGGGCACTGCAAGTAAACCACGCATGGTCCTATCGGAGTGCTATCTATGGATTAATACAAGTGCTTTCATCCAACTTTCTTTCTTATCCCGTTTGTCTCTGTAAATATGCCACTTGTCTATCCGTAAGTGTTATCGAAGGTGTACTTTCTTGTATTTCTAGCTTAACCTACATAGGACTCTTATTGTAACAGAGCACGCTTTACAAGACTACTTTGAAATTTTTTGTAGTTCTGGCTTAACCTACATAAGACTCCTAATGTAACAGAGCACGCTTTACAGGACAAGTACTTTGTGACTTTCTTGTTTTGCTAGCTTAACCTACATAAGGCTCTTAGTGTAACAAAGCACGCTTTACAGGACAAATACCTCTAGGATTTTTTGTATTGCTAGCTTAACCTATATAAGACTCTTAAGGCTGGTGCACACCGGTGACTAGCAGCGGTCGCGCGACCATCTGCGACTGGTCGCAAACGGTCGCAAAGGGATTGCTTTGGCTAGCCGCTTCCTGACCGATTTTTCAGTGACGCGACTGCAGTCGCAAAGCTGCTGGAACCAATCAGCGATGCTCAATTTTTGTTTTTTTGTTTTCTTTTTTCAACGCTGTGCGAGAACGGACGAAACAGTAAATACGGCGCGCTCGGTTCGCTCCGTTCACTCAGCTGGCGGCGATCAGCTGATCGGTGCCGCTCTCCGGAGTTCTCGCTGATAACAAGATCCGGACATGACTCTCCAGTTTTGCGATTTCCGGTCGCTCGCATGCAGCCTCTACCGGTGTGAACATCAGTCACTTTTTAGTCGCCAGTCGCAAATGGTTGTGCGACCGCTGCAAGTCACTGGTGTGCACCAGCCTTTAATGTAAAAGAGCGCACTTTACAGAGCAACTACTTTGGGAATTTCCTGTATTGCTAGCTTAACCTTCATAGGACTCTTAGTGTAATAAAGCACGCTTTACAAGACAACTACTTTGTGTCTGTTTTGTATTGCTAGCTTAGCCTGCAAAACTCTTAGTGTACCAGAGCACGCTTTGAAAGATGACTTGCTGGCAATGATGGCTTGACCCACCTGCATATGGTTCTTATTACGACAGAGCACGCTTTGCGAGATGTATATTTTGTCACATGCTTGCAATGATAGCTTCACTTATAGTCGGTTGCAGCCCGAGAATAAATGTAAAGCTGCACCCATAGTGGTCACCGTCCCACCCGGGCCAAATTTTCATAAATGTCCCACTAAATGCAATTGCTTATTTACGTGGCGTCAGGACTTATCACGTGATTCAAGCATATGAATTGGCCATACAGGCAAGTGTTCATTTCGATAGCTTCCTTTAAAACTTTTACTTGGCAAATTTCGTCGAAAATTTAATTTTACTGCTTAGCCAAACGTGACATTTTAATCGAAAATGACAAACTTTTTATTCATGACACGCTTTATTTGCATAATCAGCAAAAGGCCTCATGGTTCAAAGAGAAAGTGTCAGTAATTGCTCTATTGCACAAGGCACTAACAGGCGCGCTGGAGTAGTGGGGCCGAGCGCGTATTTTTTTATAGGTTGTAACTTGTAACCGACTATACATATGACTCTTAGTGTAACAGAGCACACTTTACAAGACAAGTGTTTTACATCATGTTCATGATGGCTTCCCCTATGTCTGATCCTTACGATAACAGAGCCCGCTTTACATCAAAAATATTTTGGTACAAAGTTTGTAGCAATGGTTTCACCTATATATGACCCTTTTTGTTACAGACCACCCCTTATAAGACAAGTATTCAGTCACTGTTACATTAAGCATTTCCTTCTCAAATTATTACCCCTTTCCGGAACAAAACACGATTTCCAAGACAAAAGTTCATAGGCCTTCACCTAGTTGGGAAAATTAAAAAAGGTGACGCTTGAAGTGCATATGCCTCATGTACTGTTACAGTTCTTTTTTTTTTCTTTTGTAAGGTGTGTGTGTTGTGTATGTGCGTGTTCAAAGTAAATATTGTGTATGATGATTGTGTTTTTTGTATTAAGGCTTTATTTACGCAGGTAGAGGTCTCCAAATGGAATTCTTTGCGCAAGCCGTACCATCCTGTAGTTTGCGGTGAAATGTTTGTTTCATAAGTAGGCGGGCAAAGAAATAGTGAGGGAAAACACACAGCCTAGAGAATCGTAGTCTGATGTACGAAAAATACTCACGTGCTGCTAAGGGCACTCTCATTTTAGCGAACATGGGCGATTTGGTGTATCCTACACCCATGAAGTCTAGCCAAACGCTCTACTTTTTATCAAATCGATTTAGGCGGCGATGCGGGCATGGGTGCATATACAGAAGCACAAAATATTATCAAAAATAGACAGTGCCACGTGCTGTCTATCAAGTGTACTTACCTTTCAGTAAACATCTTCGAAAATAGTAACTGTACAAGTTTTATTCATCATGTTAATTTTCACTGTGAACCGTAATACACAGGGTATTTAGTGAATGTTAGGGCACCGGAGAATGATGTCGTATGACTAAAGATAATATGACGTAGTGTGTTTATGATAAAGTGACAAAACTCGCTGCTACAAACAACTTGGAAGGATATCTTTCTTGTGTGCATATTTTGTAAAAAATACATTCAACTTTAGATGTCGTGTAGTAGTCTGCTTGACACTCTGTGAACACATTTTCGATAAAATCTCTGATGAAATAGCAGAGCAAATAAAAAAAATAGCTCATGTTAGCTTTTTTGTAATCTGCTCAAACTAAAAGGACCAACACATATTATACCAGGATTTATCCTATGTGATAGTACAAGTTTGAATGAAATATCATAATAATTGGTAGGTTTCAGGGCCCCAACACTACCATTCGATAATAAAAAACGCTTTAGTGGAGGGTAACGAAATTTTGACCCCCAGGGGTTATTCAAGTTGCACTTTAATCAAAGTTCGTGGTCCTTAAGCATTTTCACGTTCATCGAGAATGCGACTGCCATGACTGGAATTGGAGGCCGCGCCGTGCGATTCAGCAGGAACGAACTATTGCCACTAAACCACAGTAACGGGATGTTTATACGGAATCATGCGTTTTTTTTTTTACATTGATCTATATGTTCATACAGAATTCTAGATACGGGGAACATAGGGCATATGTTTTTCACGGTATCTCAACAACACATTTAGAGGCAAGACACTATTTTACCTATCTGCAGGGCTTTATGTTTAAGATTGTTCGCTCATTTTGAAAAACTTCGATTTTACCTCACGTGTGATCTGCTACAGCAGAAAATAGAGCAAATGATGGGAGAAGAAGATTGCCAGTGGATGCATGCACCATTTTTTTCTGCTGGAAGAATAAGTATAAGTATTCGGAGAGCATAACTGACCACGGCTGTTGCGTAAGCTGTAAGCGTTCATAGAATCAAGCTTTCGCTTCATGTTACAAAATGAAATCAATAATCCTTGTTTTTTGTGTGTGTGTGTGTGAACTTATGTGGTCTTCTGTGCAGAGCAGAAGAAGAGAGCAGAGTGGATTGGGGAACAAACGGGGGTTAAGGATATCATAGCTGAAATCAAGAAGAGGAAATGGACATGGGCCGGGCATGTAGCCTGTAGACAGGATAACCGCTGGTCATTAAGGGTAACTAACTGGATTCCCAGAGAAAGTAAGCGGGTTAGGGGGAGACAGAAGGTTAGGTGGGCAGATGAGATTAAGAAGTTTGCGGGTATAAATTGGCAGCAGCAAGCACAGGACCGGGTTAACTGGCGGAACATGGGAGAGGCCTTTGTCCTGCAGCGGACGTAGTCAGGCTGATGATGATGATGGTGATAGTCTCTAACTGGTCACCCATATTATGTGATGGTGCTGAAAAGCCTGTCGTCTTTTGTTGTTTTACGCGTTAAATTATTAACGTATTGAGGAAAGAGAGAAAAAAATGGAAAACAATTCAAATGGAAGCGAAATATTGAATAAGAGCTTTAGCGACACTCCAAGCATAGACAACAGTGGCTGAGTGCAAGGTCTCGTCCCGAATAATCTTCACAAATAATAAGAATAAATTAATATTTGACTCAGAGAATGGATCAATTCAATAAGAGGAATAAGACGTATAGAATTGCGAAAATTCGACACTTCTGACTGCTCACTTTAGTGAAAATGTTGGTCGACAATTCAAATTTCCTGTGATTGGGCATACAACTTGGTTTCTTTGTATGAAATCGCTAATATTCAAACTCAGATATCTAGCTATGACGATATAACAATCCAGTTTTGTTTACAGGCCTACCTAGTCACATGAAGTTTGTCGGCAAGCCGAACAGAACATTCTGCAAAGTGACCGGAGTTCACTTTTAGCGCGATAGCTTTGAAGAGCTTGTTTCGCAGAAATTCTGGTGTCACAATTGGTGTCGGCGTCGTTAATATTGAGCGAAAAATGATATTTGCGTGACCGAAAAATTGAGGTAGATGCAAGTAAAATAATGAAAAATCTGAATATGAACGCGAATTGAACAAAGGGAATTCGCTTGGCAAGCGATTGCTCTACTACACAGCCACGCCTGTTTTTTTAAACATGATATTGAAAAATGCGTCTTAAAATAGCAGACAATATCGCACAGAGTTGCACTGTTGCAGTCCTATAGCGACAATAACCGTGCGAGCACTGCTCAGAAAGAAAATCGAAGGCCAAGTTTCACACACTATAGGGAGAGTTCGTCATATTGCGCTGCACAAGAAAAGCGGCGAGGCCATGCACCTCACTAAGATAGGGTACCAGAAATACAAAGAAAACGTTTCAAACAGTCGCGTCTTTCATGTTATCCACTTCAAAGGATTTAGCGGTGATGGGCCGAGGTGCTGCTCAGGTCTCCACCAGCAGTAATGACTACTATGTTGTACTTCCTCGTCTCGCTAATGCTAAAGTGGTCGTGCAATTCGTTTCTGTGCACACAGGCTTGGCTGATTGCCCATATAGAGCTCGTGATATTGGAGACGTGTTTGGTGATGGTATTGACATAAACGAAATAAGTTTTAACGGCCAGTTTTGGATGTCACATATTTGGGTGATGACGTGCAAGTCATCGCTGATGAAAACACAGCTTGTGGCACGCGGTGAATTTTTCGTAAAGAGTGGGCGATGCCTCGTGATCTACCCGGAACCAACAGAAGTGAAGATGAGGCTTTTATGACTTCCTCAACGTTCGTAGAATGTCTACATTCGTGAAGCGCTGCAAGCTTTCGAAAAGTCAAGACAATATATATGGAAAGCTGCAGAGTCGCACCACTGAAACGAATTCGTGCTCTTAATCAAAATCTTGTCCTTCACTGAGGGTGTTCGAGTGGGTGACATTCCACACATCCTTATATGGGGTTTTTGGGACATCTCTATTTCCCCCCTCGCTCTCATCTTTATGCCCCCTTCCCATTTCCTCAACGTAGGGTAGCAAACCAGGCATGTGCCTGGTTAACCTCCCTGCCTTCTCTCTTGTTATTTCTGTCCTCCTTCTCCTTATCATATTGTGTTTTGGGGAGATTAAACTTGAACTGTTAATATTAACTCGATCAGGCACATGCTAAGGTGTCAGGTGTTTTAGTTGATTATTGGCTGTTATAATTTCCTTAGATAATTTACTTGTCTCGTCCTAGGCAGTGGCATGTAAAAAACTGACGGAAATTATAATTCATCTATCAAAGAAATATTTCTTCTTATGATTGGAAGTTTCGGAAGTGCTGCAGGCTGCAGCATTGTCAGCCTTTCCTTAGGTATTACTGGTTCTTATATCGCAACACTATCATTCGCATAGCAAACAAAGCTGAAGGTGCTGCAAAGTACAAAAGGGAAAAAGACCCTGGGCGAGTTAGATTGATGAAAGTATATGGCGGCAATGATATATATTTTTGGTTACGACACCATTCCCTATTAAGGTAGTTCTAGGGCTCTAGTTCAGTCAGTGAGGCTTCATTGGTATTAAGTGATTATGTGCCGTAATTATTTTATTTGATCGTTCACACGTCCATTAGTAAGCATCGGCGTGTAGAAACCCAACGCGAATAGTCGTCATTTATCTAAATGACAATATTTTTTATTGGAGTTGTAAAGAGGGGATCTTGTTAGATTTCTGTTGTGCTGCTCCATCTTTTGGTACATTTACTGAGTATTGGCGGTACTTACATTCGCGCACAATTATTGACATGAAAAAAACTAGCTAAGCCTTATTCACTCGAAAGTGTTAAAAGACAAAGCAGCAAATAATATTGCTGAGAAAATTGTGACAATGATTTATGTTATGACACCGTTCATTAAGATTGTGCTTGTGCACCTACTGGTTCGGGGAAGCAGGTGGAGCCCATGCGCGCCATATGGACAATGTGTGTAGGGAGGTTGACGGGGTAAATGCCAGGCACTGGTTAAGAGATAGATCCTGACGAGAAGAATAACAAATCGATCTGAGAACTTACAACACCATTTCACGGTATGACCCAGCTCTTACGGGATGCGACACGCTTGTTGTCAGTGCGTAGGTCGAGGGAGCGTGGGGTGATTGCTTGATTGGCGCAATAGAGCCTCTGTAGAAGCAGCAATAGAAGTGAATAGAGATGAAGTAAAGCTTTGAGAAGAAAAACAAAATACAAGTAGTACCAACTGGACAATGAGGAACGAGACTTGATCGATCTTCCAAGAGGTGGCCATGCCGATCGATCCACATCGTCGACCACAAACAATAGTTGGTTAACGTGCCCAGGGTTCGTTATGGCGATCTGAGCGTTGCCATAATGGTGCCTTTTTTACGCTTGATAGACTGAGTCATACGTGCGGAACTTCCCAGAAAAAGCTTCAGTGAAGTGCGAAGTCGCAAATATGCCTGCGCACTTTCATTCATAGAAGTGTAGTTGGCGAAATCGGGGACAGTTGGCTCGACGTCGTTTTCGTTAAAAAGACGCCTGCAGTTTCTTTGCGTGTCGTTTACTGTCCTAGCATTAAACGATAAATTCAAGTAACGGTAATCAGACAGAGAGGAGGGAGATCTTGTTGCAAACCTTATGAGCCTGGTTGATTGCCCCACACTTTTTAATCTAGAGCTCCTTGGCTTCGACGCACTTCGAGAATCAGCCCATCTATCAATATATGCAGTTGACATCTGTATCTGGGTGTCAGTCGTAACACGCCTTCATTTGCGTGCCCAGCTTCAGAGAGTGGCTACACTAGCGACAAAGTACCTTGAAGAATGGGGACTAGAGCTGTCATCAGAGCAGTGCTCGCTTATAGGATTCACGCATAAGGCGATAGGTCTATATGTTAGTAAAATCAACTAAAAGACGATCAACTACGTAAAGACACACCAATTCCTCGGAGTCATAGTTGATCACGACCTCTCCTGGAGCCCTCACATCGCCCACACGAAAATGAAACTCGCCATGATCACCCGCGTGCCCAGGTTTCTAACTGGTGTGGCATACTTTTCTTTTTCTTCTGGCGCGACACACTTCGGACATAAGCTAGTAGTGGGTAGTCTGCTGAGGAGAGAGAAGAAGAGGTAGTTGGAACAATGGCGGAGATGCATTAATAAACCGCGCTGTGTTTTCGGAACCGCGTTTCAGAGTGCTATACAGGAAAAACGTGGGGTGCATCAGTATGAGAATGCTTCAACCCTACACTGTTCTGTTCTTCGGTTATATGCGCTACAGGTTACCCGTGCTTTGCGGGATCCGAAGAACAAACTTGCGCGTCCTCCAGTCAATTCAAGCTCAAGCCCTGCGAATACGTCTTGGTCTTCCGAGATGCGCATCTACTGCAGTGACAGTCATGATTGCGCGTGATTATCCAGTCAACACATAAATCCGCGTACACGCTTTGAGAGTGCTACTAAAATATTTCGCTCGGATTCCATCACATAACCTCGCATCACTTCGAATTTCTAGGCCCCACTCACCTTCAGCGCAACTGTAGCTCAGCATTGCGCAGTTCTTTCATTCTATTCCACTCCACGCATGCAGCACGGCCGCCGTTACCATTGTGGTGCCTACACCCACTCAAAGCCCTTCTTTCCATTCCTGGCATCCAAAATAAGACAAAAGTCGTGGCATCTAGCCCTGAAACTGGCCACATTACTCTTCCTGCAAGAGAATTACAAAAAATGCTTTCACATTTACACAGATGGCTCTGCATCTTCAGTAAGCTACGCAGGCACGCTGGTTATTCCCGCGAATGACATCACAATAAGAGCCATGACATTGCATTTGACGTCGTCGACATCTGCAGAACTCGTCGCCATACGTGCAGCTCTGGAGTTAATAGTTGAAGAACCTTCGGAAACTTGATCTATCTTCACAGACTCGAAGGCAGCTCTTCAATGCTTTATGTCACCCTTTCGCCATGGACCTAAGGAACAGTTAGTAGCTGAAATAAGGCTTCTTCATCACCAAGCAGTCGAGAAACAACACAGCATAGTGTATCAGTGGATACCAGGTCATTGCGGTATATACGGCAATTACCGCGCAGATGAGGCCGCTAGATCTGCACATAACGGTACTCGGTACACATCCATCCCGTTCTCACGAACCAACGCAGCTACAAGACTTCGTTCGTTTGCACGTGATCTAAACTGATACAGTGTAACTCGACAGAATTCACAAACGCGCGCCTGCACAACTTGGATCCCGATCTACAGCTTCGTCTTCCCTCAGGGATATCTTGAGCTGAGGAGACTCTTCTATGCCACCTGTGGCTTGGAGTGGCCTTCACGGACGCATACTCGTATCTTATTGGAATGGCAAGCTCTTCTACACGCACTTACTGCAGCTGTGAGGAAACCATCGCGCACCTTCTATGTGAGTGCACTCATTTCAACGGGACAAGACAAGAATTTACTGCAGCTCTGGATAGACTAGATGATCGGCTTTTCTCGGAACAAAGGATTCTGGGTCATTGGCCGAGCCCATCATCAGTTGGCTTTAAAAGCGTTGTTACGCTTTTTGCGGACAACGGGCCTCAGAGACAGACTTTCATGTCATATTCTCTTTGATGTCGCTTTTCTTCTGTCGCTATTTTTTATTTTCTCTCTCTTTATCTCTCTCTCTCTCTCTATTTGCAACATTTTTCTATCATCTTTTATTCTCCTCAGCCCTTTCCCCAGCACAGAGTAGCCAGCTGGTCTAAGAACTGGCTAACCTCCCTGTCCTTCCACTTAATCTTTTCTCCTCCTCCTCCTCCTTGGGGAGAAGATATTGGCTTGGCTGGTTGGTTGAACTTCATTCAAGTCTTGCCGGACGCATTCTAGCGCGCAGCGGGCAACTCCCACGTCGGAACCACCAGACTAAGCCGGCCGGCCTCTTCACAGGCCTGTTGGACAGCCCAAAGCTGATCGGCCCAAGCTGGTCGGCTCAAAGCTGGTCGGTCAGGAGCTTTAGACCATGTGTATTTGCCCCAATAGTAACAACGTCCAGATTATACAAACACGTTCTATCACGAACATGCACTTATTGCAACTGTCACGCTGTGTTCAAGCGTGAAGACATACCGGGGGTTAGTTTATGCTACGATATCTGTAAACCCTGTGTTACATGCATGACGTAAATGTTGTCTATAATCGACATGTCCTTATTTTCTCAATTAAATATTTATAGACAAAGGTTGGCGCCAATGTGTTTTGCGGGCTACTCCCTTCGCATATTGGTTACCTTCGAAAAGTAGGGGACAAGCACAATTGTGAAAATAAGCAGTTGATTGAAGTGTGGGGTTTAACGTTCCAAAACAACCACATGATTATAAGAGGTGCAGTAGTGGGCTCCAGAAATTTCGACTACATGGAGTTCTTTAACGTGCACCTAAATCTGAGCACACGGGCCTACAGTATTTTCACCTCCATCAAAAATGCAGCTGCCGCAGCCGTGTTTCAATGCCGCGAACTGCGGATCAGCAGCCGAGTAGTTTAGCCACTGGACCACCGCGGTGTGGCAACGTTTGTAAAGCCTGATTCCACAACTCTTAGAGAATTCGGCCGAGATCTACCTTTTTTTAGCTCAGCGGGCGGATGTTAGCAGCAGCACAAAATCAAGCGAAGGATCATATATGCGACAATGAAACATCGAAGGAAATGTTCTACTAGAAAATTGCCAACATTGCTTCCCTGGACCAACAGCAAGGACAATAAATGAAAGACGTTCCATTGAAACTGACGAAGCAATAAGAAGCAGAACATTATCAAAACAAATGAAAGGAGGACATCGTGACGTGCAATTCTCGGAATTCTGGAACTAGCAAGAAGAAAACGAGTTTCATTTCGTATGCACATTGTAAATACCTTTGCGAGAGACGTGCGGCATTGGTTCATCTCAACTTGAAGTCTTCATGGCACAAGCACTCAACCAAAAGAGCAGTCTGTGGACACAGTGCTTGAGATTACATAGAAGCCCCCTCGAAAGGACTGCAAAAAAGAGTGTAGTTTTGTGGGCGACCATCTTTCGTTTTCTATGAATGTATTGTCAGCTTCTTTATCACTTCACACTCACTGCAGAAAACAGATACGGTGACTTGAAAGGGAGGAGAATACCTGTTTTGTTCTTTCGTGTGTGCGTGGTGGCGTTCAAAATAAAAGTACAGAAATGTGCCGTTTCGTAATATGGCGCTCTGGAGTTTTATCCGACAAGCTAATCGAAGCTCGTATATTGTTTCCTGTGAGTGTAAACAGAATTTCCTCTTTTTTTCTTGAAATTTTTACTGTTTTTTAGAAATAAAAGTAACTTTCGGAAGAACAATAGTGATATCTCGTCCCCAGAATTCGTAGAAGATGTTCATAGAGAGGGAACCAAAAAAAAAAACATTCACGGGTGCGCGTCCTATCAATAAGCTTATTCATTATTTGTTCAGCTTGAATTTCAATTTCCTGAACTATTGTAAGGGGAGGTTTTTCGTTACTTAGTATGCAAGGGTATATCTGGGAAGCATGAGGAAAAGTAGAAAACTCCATGAAATTCAAGAGCGGTGTTTGCGCAATCCACGTTTCATGAAATTACAGCGTAGGTCCCAGCTGCACAAATTCATTTTTACGCAAATCTCACACATATACAAAAAATAAAAAAAACTAATTCTATTGTCGTAGGGTCGGAGTAAGAGGGCTCGATTTATTGTTCATTTTGTTTTTCGATGCTCTATGTTCAGACGAGTCAGGCGATGACCCAGCTCTTAGTGTGTAGTATAGGAAATGGTTCGATAACTTTGAAATCGTGAAAGACGAGTTATTGTTAAATCAAGAAACTCAGCGATATTACATTGCTTGTACGCAAGAAGAATTTTGAAATGAATATGGCGACCATAGTAACTTTTAGTTGAGACCAGCTTTACCTCTCACCCGAAGCGGTGGTCTAGCGGTCATGGTGCTAAACGGCTCATCCACCGTCGGACGTAGGTCGCGGGATTGAGTCCTGGTTGCAGCAGCCGTATTTTCGATGGAGCGAAAAATTCTCAAGGCCCGTATGCTCAGAGTTACGTGCACGTTAAAAACTTCCTGTGGGCGAAATTTTCGGGGCCCTCTACTACGGCGTCTCTCATAATCGATGATGATTCTGAGAAGTTAAAACTCAACGATCATTATTGTAGCAGCGCTCTTTCCTGTCTCCTCCACTTCTTACCTGTTGTTCTCGCGCTGTGTTTTCTACTGTTCATCATATTTTACATCTGCATTAAATGAGCACTAGTGCTGCTACTGGCATAAAGTTTGCTGCATAGGTTTCGACAAGCTACGTCACAGACATAGATACGTAGAGTGTAGTCAGAAGTAACGAAACTGGAAGACTTGTTTTGCCGCCTTGGCATTGAATAGTGTTAACAACCTGATTGATTGCGTTTGAGTCCTTCGGAACATAAACTAGCACGTAGCGAGCTGCTTCCCCGTCGGAACAGATAGGCCTAGCCTCTCAGCGACGTCGCAGATCCGGCGGTTGTTCAAATTTTAAAGTTAAGCTGGGAGGTAAGGTAAACTAAATCTCTCGCGTCTAACGTGCCACATTTCTCTATGAAGTGCAAGATAGTTATTATTCTATGTTTTACAATTTTAACTATCTCGGGAGACCAACGTGCGTCCGGTTTGCGAAACCAACGTGAAGAGTTTTGCGAGGGGCCAAGCAATCTAATCAAGGGCGAACAGCCCTGTCTAGAAACTTACCATCGAGGCACGTAGCTTTCCCCCCGCGGCGACGTAGTTAGCTCGATTCGAATTTATAGTTTGAGACACGAGAACAGAATGTTAAGTAGTCTAAAAGAGTTCATCTTTTTTGTATTTTACAGAGACCTATTCAATATATAGTTGAATCTGAGTTAACTAGTTAAACATTGCTTTAGAAAACCGAAATGAGGATTCAGTACAGAAAACTAATTTTTCTTCTCAATAAGGAAAGTTAAAAACTACATCGTGAACAGTCCTATGAGTTAAAGCAAAAGTGAAAATACCGGACTTACAACGTAAGGTAAGCAGTAATGTTCACGCCAGCCTCTTGCAAAATTTATCTCGTTTTGTCTAAAGAAAAAAAAAACAAAAAAAACAAGTTAGAAGTGAACTTGAGAGAGCAATTCAGGCAAGCTGATGACTCGTCGGTAATGCAGTATATCACATCGCATTCAATTGTTGAGCGCTAATATACCTACCACACTTTCATAGTTTTTTCACTTGTCGATTTACGCGTGTAGTACAAATGCGTGCGTCTGTCTGTCTCACAGACTGAGAAGTCGTTCTTCTGGACCAATGCCCCGCCGCGCTGGTCTAGTGGCTAAGGTACTCGGCTGCTGACCCGCAGGTCGCGGGATCAAATCCCGGCTGCGGCGGCTGCATTTCCGATGGAGGCGGAAAGGTCGTAGGCCCGTGTGCTCAGATTTGGGTGCACGTCAAAGAACCCCAGGTGGTCCGAATTTCCGGAGCCCTCCACTACGGCGTCTCTCATAATCATATGCTGGTTTCGGGACGTTAAACCTCACAAATCGATCAATTATTCTGGACCAATAACCTTTTTGCAATGCATTATTAGTCTACTGAAATCGTTATCTCCTCGGGTTCTGCGCTGCGTGGTGGAGAGCAATATTTGAAATGGCCAAATCGGTGGCTGCATAATGCGTCTTTTAACATTTCTTGAATTCGGAGCGTTTTAGGGGCCGACATATCTCATTCTATGATCGGGCGCAGTCGTAGTCACTTGATGCCACGCAGCCATTCTGCCGGTCTTCTCGAGAGGAAATCTGTCAAAAATCGTTTAAGGCTATATATTTTGCCCCCAGTTCCGCAATTTTTTTTTGTTAGGTGTACTATTACTCCCTTGTGGGATCACGGAACTCTGCTTCTGGCAGCTATGCTACTCTGTTTAGGTGCAGTACTTTGACATTATCTGAGGGAATGGATATACTCTGCCTCAAAAAGAGGTATGCACTCTAAAGGAGAGAGTGGAATGTGGGACAAGAAAATACTCCCCGAAAGAGAGTGCCCAGCACTCTCTTAGTTTTAGACTGAATATGTTGTTTTCTCTGTTACGTCGTGGCTGTCATGCTGAGTTGTATATTGAATGTGCTGCGAATACGTTAAGCTTTTAAATTTGGACACGATGTGTTATATATGTCAAACACATCTAATTGCTTAGAAGTAGCCAGCTTTTTATTTGTGCGCCAACATTTTTTTATATCATGCCAACAAAGAAAACAAAAGGAGGGGGGTGGAAACGCGGGGTACCCCTTCGCCATATATTGAGGAACACCATAACCGTGTGCCCACAAGGTCATATAAGCATGAACGCTTTGTTATAGAACTTTTTCGTGGCCGAGTTGCTGCGTAAGTTCGCTGAACATGTTTTTTCATGCGCAATGCTTGGAGCAGGAAGACAGTAATGCAAGAAATGCAGTTCGCAATGATTGGTACTTGCTTTCCCGTCTTCATATTCTAAGCATTGAGCCCCAAATAGTATGTTATCTTATACGATACCTCTGCATACGACCACTCCTCCAAGTTCTCGCTCGCGCCTTGAACGTTCTAAAAGGCACTTCAGAGAGCATTGCATTTCGCATCACGTAATAATGCGTTTCACAATCAAAAGTACAGAACCACCGCGAAGTTGCTTAAGTAAACCTTTATTAGTGCAGCACAATAACACACTATTACAGAAGGAACATTCTGTGGCGTGCGATCTCTTCCCATTGATTAGGTCGAGATTAATGACGGCGAAGTTCACTTGATGGAAATATCTCGTGGAAGGTACGCTTGATAGCGCAACTATTTGTAGGGGTTTTGTCTCGAGAGGTGATTGGCTCTCAAAAGCGTGGCTGTTTAGTCAGAGTTTGCATTGCCACTTCCTTTCGCGTGTTACGATGTTTCCCTGTTGTTGCTATATATAAATATATCACAAAAAGAGGCGGAATCTCGTACCAAGGGTTTTGTTCACGTAGTTAAAATCCCCAACGGCGATGGTGATGCGTACGGCCAAAATTCGTCTGGAATGTTCCTTACAACTGCGCTACGCCTTTGTCGAAGTAAGCTTCGCGGTAAAAAAAGAAAAACACGGGCGGGAAAAAGACAAGGACAAGCGCAGACTATCAACTGAGGGTTTGTTTATAACCAAATGACCAAATCATTCACATTGTGTCTTTGTATTTATTTCAATACAAATACCTTCCAAAACTACGCACCTTATGTCTCCATTCATGTCCTATCGTTTGCTGCTTGCGCCATTCTCTACCACGAGGCAGACAGGTTGCATTGAGAAACAGTGCTGAGCTCAGTGCACTGAAGTTGGTTGCAGAAAATAGACAGAGTGCCATAAGGAATGATCTTCACAGAATTTATGCGAGAGGAGTATATGTGTTTTCGGCACCAAGCCTTTTGCTCTTATTTCTCCCCCCCCCTCTCCAGAATAAAATATATTTTTTTCTTGCTTTGTGAAATCCTCACGCCAAACGCTCTGCTCGATACTCCCTCTGGGCTCAGCACTCGGTAAAGTAGTGAAATGACAAGCAGTGCTCTGAAAAAAAAGATTGAAAGCACAGGTGGTGTATGAGGACTGATGTGTCCCAAGGGAGAGGATCGAGCGTCGAGCTCGGCACAAATCGCACGAGAAAAAAAAAAGCAGTCCCACAGTCCTTTCAAGTGTTCTTGTTTTCTCTTTGTTAGCCATCACCGCCAGAACACGCCATTAATTTCCCACTCATTCACTATTGCAGACGTTCTGCAACTATCTGCAAGTAACAGACGGCCTCCGTCTCATCGCCGGCTTTTTCTTCGGCGTTTAAAGCGAGTGAGTTTTGCAACATTGTCCACGTGTGCTGCGTAACTGACAATGTCGGAAAGGTAGAGTTATTAAAGCACAGAAGCAAACTTCTCTGTAAGTTTATTGACCTATCAAATGCAACAGGCCTTTCGGCGTGCTCTATATATAAGACATTGGTGGAATGGCTTGTGTTTTTTTAACGCTCTTTTTTTTTTAACGAAAAAATTGTTTATTTGCTTTGTGATATACGTGCGTTACGATCTGTACGATGTGGTGGTACACACAATAGTCGACAAATGCAAGTGTAATAGTTAGCGTTTGATAATATAGGTCTTAACCTGTGTGGCAAAATGATCATATTCTTATGAGGCACGCTGAAGTAAGATGGCTTCAGAAATGCCGACCGGCTTGGCCTCCTTAAAGCACACCTAATTGTGAATACACGAACCTTAATTATTTCACATCTATCGACATGTGAGTGCTGCCACACTGATCAAACCCGCGAATTTTGGGTGAGTGACCAAGCATTGCTGCCGCTTTACCAACATGGCGGCTTCATTGTTAAGTGGCTGTTTCCCTGTCGCTGTGGTGGACTCGTCAGCAGTTACCAATAGTTACTTTAATTATTGTCGGAGTTGAACGTCTTAAAACCACCATATGATTATGAGAGACGCTGTAGTGTAGAGCTCCGGCAATTCTGACCACCTGGGCTTCTTTAACGTGAAGCTAAATCTAGGCACGCGGGCCTCAAGCATTTTCACCCCTTCGCGAATGCAGCCGCTGCAGCCGGGATTGGATCCCGTTACCTGCACGTAAGCAGCCGAACGCCTTAGCCACTAGATGACCGTGGTGTGACTCGCCTGCAGTTTAAGATGTGACAGTTACATATATATTGTTGTGTGTTGCGGGGCTCGTCTGGCATCTCTTATCAGCGAAGCTTCTTGTCACTGACCAGGGAAGCTGGTCGATGAATATTATTAACTGAAATCGGTCACAAATTTCTAAATTTGTGACGTCACCATAAGACACACTTGCTAGGTCTGCTTCGCTAGGCTGGCTGAATTCGGAGGCACTGCGAAATCGCGTGAAGCGAAGAAAGCTCGCCACGCATCTTATCTCGGAGTTGAACACGTTAGTTGAAGAAATATCTATGAAGAAGGCGGAGGAGAATGGACACGGTCATAAACTGAGAAAAAAAAAAGAAAGTTTACTGTCGCCTTCGAGTCGTATGATACAGAGGTACACGAAGAGGACGACTTTTTGTTATTGATGAACCGAAACGCAGTTGCGGAGGAGGAGGAGGTAAGTTTATTTACAGAAAGGCAGAGAGGTCGGCCTGAGCGATAGCTTGCTCTAGCCTGCTACTCTACACTGGGGAAAGGAAAAGGGGAAAAGAAAGATTAATGGATGACAATGGTGAGATAGGAGAGGTGGGTATGTAGTGCTCTTTCTAGCTGAGACACATTTTATAGCCACGCACATAGTCCAGTTGTTTCTAAAAAGGTAATAACTGCTCTTGTGACCGCAGTTGCACTGTTGGTGTCTGGCCAAGGGCCCAACATGGTCTCATCAGTTAATGACCTACTGCGATATAGTTCAGTAGAAGAAATCAGTGTTTGTCGTTCACGTGCGTATGCTGGGCAAACACAAAATATGTGCTCAAGTGTTTCTGGCACATCACAGTGTTCACAATTAGAACCGGTGTCACTGCGACCGATGATATGTGCGTAACGTCTGGTGTACGCCACACCAAGACGAATGCGGTGGATCATACTTGTGAGTTGCCGTTTCAATTTAGGAGGCATGCGGAACCTCATTTCCGGGTCCCATTTGTGAAGTAGCTGGTGTCGCCGTTCCGGTTTGATCCAGTGCTGAAGTGTGTAGCGGCGCATCACGCAGCGAGGCAGGGCGTTCGTGTCGGCTTGTGAAAACGCAATGCGTACTTCAGGGGCACTGAAACGCAGTTGCACTTATTCATACACTCTACGGCTGAATGGTTCCAAGAAACGCAGTTGCACTTATTCATACACTCCACGGCTGAACGGTTCCAAGAACACAGCTAGAGAAGAGCGATTGAAATCACCCATGGGTGATGGCGTTCACTGAAGGGCAATACGTAGTGCGAATATTGAATTAAACATTGACTTAAAACCCACCGTAGTTTTCTAGTCGATATGGTGCCGGACTGCTGATTTACAGGTGGTGCGATCTAATCCCTGTCGCTGCGTCCGCATTCCCAGTGGAGGCAGAATCTGTGGATGAAGGCCCGTCTACTCAGGTATAAGGGCACGTTAAAAAACTCCAGCTGGTCAAAGCTTCAGGAGACCTTTCATTACATGGTGCCGTTTATAATCGTATTGGGGTTAGAGACGTTAAACTCCAACAGTATCATTAGGCTATCGACCGAAAGGTGAAGAAGTTTGACACAAAATATATTTGCACATACTCGTGGGAAAACAACAGCATCAGCTTCTTAATCGCAAGATCTTAAGGACTATTTCGCTAAAAAAAATAACTAAGTAATATGTTTATTGCCGTTCCGCAAAAGTCTCTCCTTCAGGACATGAAAACGTTGAAAAAACAATAGTATTCAATTCTGACTGCTCAGTAGTAAAATCATGCTGTAAACGCCTATCCATTATGAAGTGTCAACACCATGAGGGATCCATGAAGGCTCAATTCCATGAAGGCACAATTTTATTTCAAGAAGGGTCAATCGAGAGCCTCGAACTTTGTATGGGTCAAGTTTTCGTCAAGCGACACGTGTGAGGTCATGGTTATGTCTCGTATGAGGCTGACTAACTACTACTCCTAATCGCGAGCCTCTGCCCTCATCTAGTAGCGTTGGATGGCTAAACTGTCTTTCATCAATTCACCCTCCACATCACGCAGGCAAGTTCTCATTCGTGTTACTACACTCGTGGAGCCAATAATAGATCAGGCGGCTTCGGTACGCGCACGGTACGCAATGTATGCGACACGTAATGCCAACGCGTACGACATGACTGCGATATTCGCGCAAACGGACTCGCTAACAGGCACTCGCGGTAAGTGCAACGATAGACCACTGACGCCACTAGTGAAAAGTGACGCGTCACGCGATAGACCACATGAATCGCATGCAGCTAACGAACCTCGATAGTGCGCTCCCTCACACTCAGCAATTCCATCTTATCCTTTACTCCGTACTAACTATACGTAGCTGTCAGCGCTTTACTAACTATAGGGGCCGTGTCGAAAGAGCAGTCAGACTCTCCTCTTCACTCATGAGTAGTTGTCCCACTAGGCTGTGTGAGCCCTTGGAACGCATCACCACTAGAATAAGCTATTCATAAAGAAGGGTTTTGTGGTGCAGCCGACGCTGAGACAAGCATAATTGCTTTATTTAGGGCTACAGCTCTTCAAATTTTCACGAGAAGTCCACTGGTACGTAGAAATATTGTACAAAAGGTACGCTATAGCGGAGTGGCACAGCATGTTAATAATATATCAAATGAGCATCGCGCGGACATGATGAAGAATTCACCGTAAGCAGTGGCACAGCATTCTATTGTAGCTTGTCACAACTTCGATGGTCTCTTTCTCTGTACGTACTTCAAACTTCCGCTAGCAAAGAAACGTGAATTGTAGAGAGCCATACCTTATTCACCAGATCGATACCCTTCAGCCAGCAGGTATAAATGTTTCAAAGGAGGCTCCTGAATGCGTGCGATATGGTAGACAATGAAATGATGTACAACAATATGGTACAACAATCTGGCAGGATATGGTAAACCAATGAGAGTTCAGCTCTTCTTCCGAAGATTTCTAACCTGCTATACTGTTAGGTGGCGCTTTCTTTCGACAGCGTTGCTCCCCTTCAGCCCTCTTCATTCTTTCACAGATTACTGCCTCTCGTTTTGACTCACTCGTTTCGTCACAACGACCTCTCATCCTTCCCGAGCCCCGCTTTGCTCACCATCTCCTCATCCATTGCTTGGATTGGTGGAGGAGGTATGAAGCATATGTACACAAGTGCTGAGAAAATAAGTCGCGACAAGGAGGAAGATAAGTCAGCACCTGAGCTCCCGCTCACACCCTCTGTTGACGAATTTTTCATTCCAAGCTTCCATCTACTTCCTGACATTTTATTAGGAGTAAACGTTACCGTACACTAATGAAATGCTGACCGCAATGTCAAACTCTAGCATTTGAACTGTTTAACGAAGTTCTCTTTTATCGTGAACTGGCGCGAAAGTTGACGGTTGGCCTAAACACTTCGTGTACAAATGTAGCACTCCGTTGTCGTCTTTCTTTTTAATGACACGTGATTGGGGTGTGTCTGGTGACCTGTCTCTTGAAAGCAAGGATCAGCCAGCGCTAATGACTTTTCACTGCTTTTGCTCCAGACATATTGCTAGCTGAACGCCAGAGCACTGCGTGGATTTGTGGTATGAAGCCCTGTTTCCTAATGTGACATTATATACATAGAGATGAGGGAAGGAAGCCCCGCCGCGGTGGTCTAGTGGCTAAGGTACTCGGCTGCTGACCCGCAGGGCGCGGGTTCGCATCCCGGCTGCGACGGCTGCATTTCCGATGGAGGCGGAAATGTTGTAGGCCCGTGTGCTCAGATTTGGGTACACGTTAAAGAACCCCAGGTGGTCTAAATTTCCGGAGCCCTCCACTACGGCGTCTCTCATAATCAAATAGTGGTTTTGGGACGTTAAACCACACATATCAATCAATTAGGGAAGGAAAAAAGCAGAGAGAAGAGACAGGGATGCTAATAAGTTTAAAATGGCATGGTAGTTTCGACTATGCAGGGTATCGCCTTCATAGACTAGATTCATAAGTTGATTACACGTTTGCAGACAAGGCAAGATAGACCTATTCCGTTCATTAAAGTTGTGGTTTTACGAACATGTTGGCAAAGTAAGCTCGTTTAACGGGCACACAGTAAGCGATTGACGCATGTACCAATAGTCTGCAACCACGGAGACTGATTTAACTGCGAAATGCTATGATTGCTTATATTACGCTATCGGTAAGCATGCTGCAATGAGTTCATACTCACGTAGCCATGAATCTGCAAGTAGCAAAGATTAAAAAAAAAAAACCTTTTCACTTGTGAGTGCTACATATTACAGAATGAAAACTTGGCAGGTATCAGACCAAGGTCGCTTTCACAGGCTATTCGTCGGGTAGATGTTTAATAACGTGCACCTAAAAGGAGAGCTTGGAGCTTATATGTGTCGCGTCAACTTCTGTTTTTCCACGTGCGAGTCCTGCTTCTCGAAATTCATAGCAACACTATCACTATTTTTTTAGGTTTATAAGCAGATAGTCTTACTTTGGTCATCCGTTTTTAAAAGTAGAATCGTGACTTGTCCCACCATATGGGTTTATATTTTGGTGCGTCCTATGCTACGTAAGAAAGCTTTAAGCAGAAAACTGAGACAATACTATAGTAGCATCATTCCGATGGCTCACATACGAATAAACATATAAAACCAACCGAAAAAAAATCTTCAAAATTGAGAAAATCTTAAAGTCATCGTACAAGTGAGAGCTTTGCCTATCGTTTATGTGAACCACAGCAATTGTGAATAACAATAAGCGGTTGCAGGTACGTTGATATAAGACATTCTCCAAATGAAAGTAATAAGCTCTCAGTTTTGTTTCAACTAAAAGCAATTCATTACTTTCAGAAGTCCAACTACTTCTCGTGGGCATAATAAATAGCTTTTAAATATTCGCGATTTTTGCAGAAAGTGCACTGATGCTCACTCCGCTCAGAGCTGCAAGTTTTATTTGGATGTTTGTGGGCGCAATTCACACTCACATATGTGTGGCGCGCCTTGAGCCCAATACAAGAGAAGATTGTAGCGGATAAAATTATTTCAAGAGAAGCGGCTCCAAATAGCTCCTCATTTCTCAAAAACCGCGGAACCTGAGATGAGCTCTTTAGGTCAACTTCTCATTAGTTTGAAACATTGAAAGATTCACTTGGTATCACCTGAACAACTGGCTAAAGAGAAGAAGAAGCGAGAGAAAAAAGTAGATACCTTCACCATACATGCTTTCGTTTTTCTACCCTACACAAGGCAAAGGCATATAAATGAGACAGAGAGAGAGAAAATGAGGGAAAGGCAGGGATGTTAACCAGAAATTTCTGCATCCGGTTCGCTACTCTGCACTAAGGGAAGGGAAAATGGAGAATAAAGATGGGAAAGAAAGCGAAGAGCCGAAATACACTGCGCGAAAAAGAAAATAAAAAAATAAAGTGAGCTGGGGCTATAGCAAAGGTATATAAGGGTTAAAGGAAAAGCAATTGACCGGAAACTAATCGCGGTACAACCGTTTTAGTGTTCCGGGAAAAGTCCGATGAAACTAACAAGCCAGGCCCCACAAAAAAAAAAATGGCTCTTTGAGCTCGCGGCGAAGATATCTCACTATAGAATATCACATTCCGAACAATTCAGGTAGCAAAAAAGGTGATGTCGTGAATCGTTTTCCTGGATGGCGTACAGAACGCCCTCTGGAGACCCTGCGAGTCTGTAGTTGTCCTATTGCTCGGAAGCTCGTCGACCTTTAGAGCAATTTGTCTTCGTTACAAGAGGGCGCCGGCGTTATTACAACACGTGTCTTTAGTTTGTTTGACATTTACTTCATTCAAGACACGTGCGGTATTTCCAGGAAGTGAAGAAACCCTAAGGAAACGCGGCTAATAAATATCCAATGTATCGCTCGCGCACAGTCGGAGGTGTTGAAGTCATGGTACATTATTTATTCACAACTTTGAACCCAAATATGATACCCATAAGCATAACCTCCGGTTGATACCATGATCACGCACGAAATATAATGATGAAACGGTACGCAATGCTATTCCCAGAATTTTGAAGTATTTAGGCTGCATTGATGTAAATATAAAAAAGCATGACCACAAAAAAATGTTGTATCGTTGTTCGTATAAATTGTATCATGATGTTTACCCTTTTGCGTTAGTTTGACCTCATGCATTTTTTACTACATGTCTACATAGCCTTTTAAGCTTCTGATTTTTTGTTTTTCTCTTCAGACGAACTGTTGAATTCTCTTTATGTTTAGATTATGTAATTATGTTGACTGACATTACCATATTTCTGTAAGTAGGCTTTTCTTATCCTAATTGTGAGCCAGTGCTACTGACCCATTTATTTTAGGTAGCGGGAACAAGTCAAGCAATTTTAGTGCAGCTTTTTTTTCCTGCTATCCTTCATGTTGTATAAAACATGAAATAAGGAATCGATTCAACTTCATCTCACAAATGGTGCGCAGTTACATATTTGATGGATGCGCGCGGTGCTAAGAAAGGCGACTAAAGCGTAATGCGCGAGCTAATGTGTACGATTTTTTGAGATACGAAGCAGCTTAGGGTTGAGCTAAAGCAAGTGTGCGGCGTGACCACCCTTACTGCGCATGCGCATCCCCTCCCCCTCTCTCCCTCTCCTTGAAACGCCGACGCAGGGAGCGTCTGCTAACCAACGCTCGCTCCTCTCTCTCTCTCTCTCTTCAGAGGCATTCGTACCCGCGGGGTTTGCACCATCGTCGCGCATGCGCGTCCTGTCCCTCCCCCTCCTCTCCTACGCCTCACTTCTCTCTCTCTCATCTTGCAACACTAATGCATGCCACGTCCGCTAGTGAGTTTCTTGATTAAAAAAACAAAAAAGGTGACTCCACTCGATGAACAACAATGCACTGCCCCCCCCCCCCCCCCCCCGTATATATAGGCACTGGATGTTGACCTGTAAGTTAGCGCCGGTGGGAGATTTGTCCTGCGCGTTGTTGAACAATAGAAATTGGTAAGGTGTGCATTAACTAAAAGCGGACTGCAGGTCTCTGTGCTCAATCGTACTCCTGTGTCTCTCATTGCCCATCAGCAGTAATTAACATGTTACAGTAGGAAACAACGGTCCATCACTGCATGCTTTGCGCCTCCCCAGGTTTGTCGCCTGCGCAGCGCCGCTATGAGCTCCAGCGTCAATGCGACCGCCAGTGTAAACGTTAGCGGCCGCTTTTTCGCATTTAATTATGGTTCTCTTTAGCGAGAGATGGGGGTAATTTTATCATAAGAAAGAGGGAAAACGGTGCAAGAAAACTCGTATAGGATGCTTGAGCTTGAAGAACAGAACGCTTAAGGAAGACGCTTCAGCTTCGCCTACCTGATAAGAGCACGAGAGCGTAATCCGACCCCAAGTGCATCTTGTTCATCCGCACAGCAGATAAAAGGACGTTTGTGCGCAGAACATTGGCCATTTCAATTGGCCCTACAGTGCATATTGCTAGTGCAGTTGCGTAGTTCCCACTACATCATAATTCTTCCTTTTGCAAATTGGCAAGGTAACACTATACTTCCCGAAGGTTCGTGGCGTCAGCTATAGGCAGCGGTATTTCAGATTATATATCAATACATTCATTGAAAAAGAAAGAAAGAAATACGGGGAGTGGAGGGTGGGGTCCCTATTTTAAGGCTTCATGCTTGAGCGGCTCGCTACGCCTGATCGGGGAGCGCCAGTTGCCCCCCCAAATTTTCGCTGGCGAGTGACGTCTCCCACTGCTCCCTCCCGAAAATTTTACTAGCTATTTGCGACCAGTCAATGTCGGTTGGCCTGTTCTGAGAATCCCGCGCCATGTGGGCGAGAGTGAGTCTGCATCCGCACCCGGGAAAGCCATCGCTCTGTATTGCGGGGTGAATGGCACGCTTCCAGGAAAGATTGGGATGTGTGTGGGTTTGTATGCGGCGTCATTCATAATAGTTACACCCTGTTAGAGCAGGGTGTGGTGCACTGCACTTTGGTCGCTCATGTCGTTGGTGCTCAAAGGATGTCTCGCGGTAAGAAGGCACCGTCGTCGGAGTGGTCGGCCGCTCGGTTGGTAAAAGCCCGAGCGGCGCCGTCCACCAACATTTGTCAACGCAGGACGTTTTATCTTGCTAATTCGGAAAGGGGACCTTTTGCAATACCACGGTTGGAGATGAACATCTCGTCGTAGCTCTTCATTTGAAAAGTGCGTGAGGCACCGTGTCCCAAGATCTCATCTTATCTGAGCTAGTTTGAGATCGGATGTATGCAAAAGATTAATGACTACGTCCGCTCTTTTCTAACCTTTCGTACTGCTACAATAGCTCAAAGCAATACGCTCTCACATCATTTTTCTATGCCCAATAAAGGCCTTTCACAAGGGGCGATGCTATCACCCCTTCTCTTCAACATCGACACGAGACACTTAGCGAAAAGCCTCGACAGCATTTCAGGGTTAGGGTATGCGTTATATGCGGGTGACATTACCCTATGGGTCAACAGCGGTTTTTTGGGACAAAAAGAGCCAATTCTACCAGACGCAGTGACCGATGTTTAAGAATTAACTTACCGCAGAGGAATGAGCTGCGCTGTCGATGAATCTGTACTCATTAGAATACGAGGCCGAGGTCGCCAAATTAACGAGCCAGTCAACCTCTTTCTAGGAGACCACCCGATAAGAGAGGTCCAGAAAATGTGCGTCTTCAGACTCTCACTTCAAAGAGTTTTGGTTGCGTGGTCCACTCGCTTGTTGCTTTGAACAACGGTGAAGCAGATCTCCTGTATGATTTAAAGAGTCACCTATCACCGAACAAGTTTCAAGCAAGCTGAGACGCTCCAGCTTGTTCAGGCTTTTGTCCTCAGTCTTCCTTTTCAGGAGATCAATAAACCAGGTCAAAGGGTACTAGTTGCATTCATCGGAACAGTGTACAAAGCGGCTCTCGGCCTACCACTGCAGAGCGTTTCGAAGCCCTCGATATCTCAGAAACATGACATATTTCACAACATCATAGTTTTCATGTGAGTTCTCCAGTCGCTCAGTTTTACGTTACATTTTTGAAACGCCTTTTTGTTTCTGCTCACCACGCCATTGTTTTTTTTTGCTAATATCTACAAATCATAAGCATCCACCAAGACTGACTTTTTCACCGATGAATGTGACTCCGACATTCGAACAATAATGCGTAAGTGTATGTCTTGTTTTTACACTCTCATTGCACAATACTTTCTCACTTTTCTCTGCAAGGTATATTTAGACAATTATATTGTCAGATCGTCTTCTGAGTCAACTTTTTATAAATCATTAGTTTCTGTTTGCTTTGTTTCCTGGTTTGCGTATGTTGTTTGGAGGGGATGATGAATATAACAGCTAAATCTTATTCTCCATCCCTCTTACTACCTAACTTTTTCTCGCTCTCTTCTATCCCATCATTTAATTATCGCAAACAAAGGCCTCAACGAACTGCACCTCGGCCAAAACAGCTGCAACATCAGGCTGTGCGATAACCCGTAAACCCCGAAACATTGGCTGTACCTGCTTATGGTGTTCGCATTCTTTCCTCCTCTGTTGTCTGAGTTTTTCTCATCTTCTACATCACTTCCTCCTCTTTTCCCGCAGCCTGCCTTCGGCTTTTCCTCGTCGATCGTAAAATAGGGAATCGACTTCTCTATCCACAAGATGCACCTGTGCAGTGTTGTCGGAGATAAACTTGTGAGTATTTCAATCTCCCAATCAAAGTTACCATCCAGGTAAATAGGCAAGGTGGGCACGCCCGGAAGCTATAATCACGTTTCTCATTTTTGTTTTCAGTTCATTTGTCGTTTTTTTTACTTCAACTTGAAATGAGATATCGATCTGAAGAGCCTCAGCTCAGAACTTCTTGTTTTATTTTCTCTCCTTCAAGCTCCTCATGGATCTTTCTTCGAAGGACACAAGTTGTTAAATGGCGATGCCGGCCGTAAAACTAAGCCTGCAAATATATCTTCGTCTCTCTCTCTCTCTCTCTCTCTCTCTCTGTGTGTGTGTGTGTGTGTGTGTGTGTGTGTGTGTGTGTGTGTGCGTGCGTGCGTGCGCGTGCTCCTGAGTTCACGGGTGTTTGTTCAATTTGGAGAGTGAAGATGTGAAGGCAGCGTTGTTTCTCAACACTATCATTGGCATTACATGTTCCCCTCAGTCTTGGTTTTACCAATTAATTCACAGACGCAGCCTCCTCTCTGGGTACACTGCGTGGCACTGTAAACGCAAACCAAAAAAGTACAGAGCGGCACATTGCAGCTACGATTCATGTTGGTTCCTAGCAAAGCACTTCTTCTATGCAACCTCCTCCATGTTATTTGGAGGTGTTCGTCGTTTCTTGATCACCGGCCGTGCTTCATACCGTGATAAGAAGGCGCTCTTTTACCGACGAAGTTTTCCCGATGAGCTCAATCCGAAGGATCGTTCTTGGACGGCGCGGCGAACTAAGAAGTGCTTGAAGCCATTCGTTCGGGAGATATCCCTCTCACGGAGTTGGTTCGTGGCGCTTCCCTGTACCGGACGCCGGTGTATAAGACGAAGGCCCAGCATTTTCCGGAGTCTACGCTCCTCATATATCGTAGCGGGCTCTAGGCTTCTCCGGAATCGTTCGCCAGGCTGCAAGACGCACGAATTCCGGTGGGAAATAAACGCTGCGCGGAAGTGTAATGTACTTCGCGCTACGTGATAATCCCCATTCGTCGCCCCAGGGAGTGCTACGTTCGCAGAGACAAACCTTTCATCGCTGCATTAAGTTGCTTGTGTTATCGAGTTTGAGCGGTTGCTAGCAACTACATGGAGCCGGCGCGTATTTCTTGCTCTTTGTGGCTCATTTGCATTGCATATTTTGGCTAACATAGCGCACGCGACCTTCCATCACTTCGGTGTGATAGAAGCGCGTTCTTTTATAAATTATTATATATAAGAAGAGGTTGGTGTCAATGCTTTGCGGCAGCACTTATTATATCTGCTGTCACAAAATTAGGGAGCACACAATTATGCAAAAATACAGTAAACACTCGCGCACTCCGTCTCACTTTTTCAATGCAAGAGTGTCTTCTCAACGTAATAGCATGGAAAACACAAGTATTCAGAGCAATGAAATGTTGACGCACAACATAAAAGTTTCATAAGATGCTAGATCCCATAAAATATTTTTGGCATTATTATGAACCGGTATCCTGAACCATATATTTAATGGTTGCACTTAGCGTGCAGCAGAAATAACGGTTGCACTTAGAGTGCAGCACTCAATATACCATTTTCTAGTGAATTATGGGTGACCAAAACGTTCTGCGGAACTTTCCCCCAGAACTAACGCTCAGAATCGCGAACTTCTTTCCCGTCTTGCTTTCCCGATGGCGTCACTTGTTCTTACCGCCTTCGGGTTAGAAGGTTCGAAACATGGTCACCCGATTCACTCGTGCTGAAATGGGTCATTTGTTTGCACATGAACGTTTTGACGTGGTTGTACTCTGATGGCGGGTGAAACTATATATATATATTCAATCAGATATGTAACTTACGTCGGAAGGATGGGCAAACTTGCGTTGTTTCGTGCTACGTCAAATCGGTGTGGGGGGGGGGGAGGGGTACGCACACTGTATCAAGCTCGACAATGAGCTGATTCGCATCTAAAACTGAGCAAGTCTGGCTTGTATAGACATTGGTGCGAGTTGCTGCAAAGAGCTCTGTTTCACGACCTTGATGGCATCCTTGCCATCGTTTTTTTTTTTTTGAACGAATGTCATCCCGCAATAATTCACCAGTTTCGGTATGTATAATAATTGCGACGGCTTATTGCAGGATTCGTGGAATGGAAACACACTTCTTCAATGGTGAAAATAATTTAGGAATAGCACAAACAGAAATACTTTAGAAAATTTTTGGTCAAGTGCGAATTTAGAATCGCCCGAAGGAAGCCATTCTCATAACATGACCAACAAGGATAAAGTACTTTAGCACTCTTTTATTGTAATCTTGTTGATTTGCTGATCCGTATAGAGTATAGTCAAACACGATGACCACATACTGTGAGATTAAAGCATGGCAGTTCTTTCGGGTTTTACTGAACACTCATAAGACGCATTTTAATCACTCTACTTTCGCGTTTCGATATGTTGGGCGTAAACTTACAAATTCCCACAGTCCTTGTGTAGAAAATAATAGAGGCGTGAAGGTATACTTTGTTAACTGCTCGTTACTACTCAGGCTGTTCGTCTTCGCTTGTATCGGCCCGTTTTTCAATAAGCCCACTCTTTCGGGCACACATACCTAGTATTCGGTCAGTTATTCAACAGAACAGACAACAGTTCCAGAAGTGCAGCTCCTGTCCAGTAATACCCCTAACTTTGATGTTCGTGAAACTTGATTGATTGATTGATATGTGGGGTTTAACGTCCCAAAACCACTGATGATTATGAGAGACGCCGTAGTGGAGGGCTCCGGAAATTTCGACCACCTGGGGTTCTGTAACGTGCACCCAAATCTGAGTACACGGGCCTACAGCATTTCCGCCTCCATCGGAAATGCAGCCGCCGCAGCCGGGATTCGAACCCGCGACCTGCGGGTCTGCAGCCGAGTACCTTAGCCACTAGACCACCGCGGCGGGGCGATGTTCGTGAAACTTGACTATCTTCGTAGGGTAGGCCTATTGATGTTTATCATTATGGTATTTTACGTCGTATGAGCTATCGACGTCTGAAATTCTGCGCTGCACGACTTGCCTTCATGAGTAAAAAAATAACATGAACTAAAAATAGCTAGTCTTTGATAAGAGATATTGAACCGATATAATGTTCTAACCACAGTAATTAGCATGAGCAACTTGTAGTGCTGTACCGATTCAGGGGATCGGAAAAAGTTCTTTTTTGTCGGTGGGCACACGACTCTGACCTACTTTTCCTTGCGTTCAAGTGGCGAACTGCGGACTATATTACAACATGGTTACGTTGCTCTCACTCTAAACTACCTTATTGCAGAAAAGTCTTGGTACTTCTCACCACTTCAACAATTTGGCATAGGCGAACTTGCATCATTCGATATACACATCAACTCCTGAAGCTAAACATAAAAACCTATTTTTAATAATGAATTCAAAAAGTTGGTTTAGTCGTGGCGGCACCGGCAATTCCTTCACGCTTAGCACACGAATTATGTATTAACAAATAAAATGGCACAATACCTAATAGAGCAGAACTCAAGATATGCATATATATTCCAATCGAAAAGCCCATAAGTAGAAATTAGTCGATCACATCTTCAGTTGAATAATGTCAATTTACGTGTGAACGGGCAAACTTAAATGCCTTGATATTGTATCAAAGATTCCTTGTATTGCTTCCTTTATTTATTTTTTAGATAATCAGCCAAAATTTTCGACTTGCACAATAATTTAGTTATTGGTGCGTATTTATTTTTGTGTATTGCTTGTATATTTGCATTCTGGTTGTCCCTCTCACTCAATGCCCTATTTGCTCCGTAAGGTGGCTTGAATAAAGTAAATAGGCTGTTAATGAAAAAAACGGCGGGCCTGCGCGGAAGACGCAGCACAGTCACAGCGAAAGCTAGAAGAGCGACCTTTCAGACATTTTTAAACACTCATTTGGTAACTACTGCAAGCACACTTGCTTGATACCCACTCGGTCAGTAATAATATGTTTATTTGGGTAGAAGGCCGCCATTTGTTATGCTATTTTTCGTCATTATTCTGAGAAGCGTGGTATCCGCTAAACACTGGCAAGGAATTGTGTGCCAGTTGTTCATTTAGTGGCTGACGACGATGATGATTTATGGCTGAAGTGGGTATGTGCCACAGTTATTAGGGGAAACAGAACAAGCTTTTGTGAAGGGTTGGAACATGGGACGGCCCACTCCTTACGCTATTCGCATTTTGCGACGACTGGTAGTTTTTTCGCTATTTTAAAACGCTTTGTAAGTCATAACGCGAATGCTTTCCCGACATCAAGCCGGCGTAAGGCAAGTTTGACAGCAAGTCACAAGCACCAGTGTAACTCAGCGGTAGAATACTGGGCTGGCCCCCAGTGGACCCGGGTTCGATACCCACGGTACCATTGATGCTAGATTTTTTCCTTAATATGGCTCGAGGTGGTTACGGACACCGGAGGCGGCGGACAACTGCGCGTGACCCGAGTTGTGATCTCATAACAGCATTCACTGTAAAAGCTCGTGATAATACAACATTAATACTGCGACAAAACTAAGCGCGTTTACAACCATTTTATTGGTGCGCATTCTATGCTAAAGGTATAACAGTAGCTACTAAATAATAAAAAATATTAACTAATCGTTAGAATTAAAAAAACACGCAATAAAATTATTCACGACATAGTGCCTCGATTAGATTGGTAATTGAAAAAAGCGCAATTGCATGCACTTCTCAAGTAGTTCAAGCACACAATGCACGTAGAGACACCTACGACGCATTTGATGCTTTCCTTGTGATACCACAGAAAGGCTACTGCCCGATAACAATAGACAGTGGCTTATACGAAGCATGTATTTCTTTAACAGTGTTTATAGCACACGTAAATTGCCGAATGAATTACCCTTTTTCTGTTTTTTTGGGCATGCTGATGCTTTAGTTGTTAACGTCACTACATCAATTTTGGTGGGTAGGATGGGATGATGGGTGAGTTACAAGTTAACCACGAAGTGGCGATGTGCGAAAGGCACGCGAACAGAGCGAAATGCACATGAACTAGAGCAGACTATGTTGCTTGCATATTCGTACACATGGCAAGACACAACTTTTGAAAAAGAGAGCCGTTTGCTCTAATGGCTGTTTTTTGTGTGTATGTGCAGAACAATACATCAATACGTGTGGCTGTGCTGTCACATTAGTTCGCATACAACTTCAATATACTACACCAAGAATGCTTGCAGTCATATACTTTAGAAACATTTGACGCGTAGTCTTAATGAACATGTAGAAATAGAATTTTGGGCGAGTCATCTTTTTACCCTTGAGCCTTTTCCAGGGAATCGCTTGACGCATCGCCGTTTTATATAAAATGTCAAACGCATGTGAAATAAACGAACGTTTGTCAGAACAGACTTATTTTTGACGGTTTGAAATAAAAATGCTTATTGGGAGTAAATATTTTAGCCATCACATGTTTTGTCAGAACTGGATATCATTCGGAAATGCAGAAATACCTCTCATGAAAATGCGTTCGTTTTGTCCCAAACTTAGCGTATTCCAGTAATCTCGAAATGTCCATTGACAGTAATATTGTATTAAGTTTCCTTCTTTTCTTCTGGCTGCTCGTGCAAGACGACTATGAACAAAACATGTCCTTACCTTTGGAGTATTCAGCAGTAATTCGGCAGTCTGATGTTCGAGTGCTGCGAAGGCGACACAACAATGTCGAAACTTGCTAGGGCGTTGAGATCTTCAAAAGCAGGAAGTGTTTCTTTAAGGTTTAGTCCGGGAATATGTGGGTGCTATATGTGGATTACTGTACGAGTTGACCAATACTTCAGTACTGCAACATTGAGCATAAGTTTTACAACACTAGCGTACGGTAATATTCATGATGTCCTTCCGTAGAAGTCAATGCCATGAATCAGAAAAAAAAAACCACCTTGAAAGTGCACTGTCATCACAAGTTCCAAAAATATACGCGCTCTGTCTTCCATTACTGGTCGTAAGGCTTGCTTTCCTCATGTTCCTTTCATGGAACAGCGCAACAGGTTTCACGACTGAATCTAGGAACAGCGGGTGATGAGGCTTCTGCCGCATTTCGACTGGGACTGATCGACGTGGACGTGAATTCACGTTTTCACTGAAGTGAGTTACAGGTGTGCACGTTGCATGGTGAGTACCGGCACACCTAAGCACACGCCGCCGTTTCCTGTTTCCAGCTGGCTGCAAAGGCTGGAGTGCTATCGAACTTTCTCTCCTTAGAAACAAAGTGCACCAGGATAGGTAGTCGTGCGCGCAGCACACTTGCGCAGATTTTAGCGCACTGCATTCCGACAGCGTGTGAACTATAACCACTGCAAGTAATTGTACTCCGAAAGGTGGTGATAAGTTTCCCAACTTGATTCGGTAAAGTTCACTGTACACCGGCATTTGCCGCGGGAATATCTGTTCTCACAAAAATGCGATCCGATCCGAAATGTGCGCCGGACTTGGTGCGGGAGAAGGCGTCCGATGGGCAGCTGGCGGCGGTGAAAAATTCGCGTGCCGACCGTGGTGCGAACGGCGCGCGCTCTGAATGAGCCGGAGTTTGCGGCTGGACCCGGAGGGATCAGCGAGAAAAGGGCGAGAGAGAAAGAGGTAGAGGAGGCGTGACGGAAGGCACCGGAAACCGGAACTCCGCTGTGACGTCACAATGACGAGCCTCCCGGAGCACGTCGCTTCTTCTTCCCTTCTTCCCTACGCGACGCGCCCGCAGCTCCCATTTTCTCTCAGTATTTCTCGTTCACCGACCTCTCGTCATCGCCATACTCCTCTATTCATTTCTCACTTCCCTCGGAGCTGCCCCGCGGACTTCTCCCTTTTTTTTTTTCTTGCGTTGTTTCGCCACCGCGTCGTTGACTTCAGCAGTTGTTGCGCAATACACTATGTGGAATCTGACGCGACGCGTGTGAAGGAATGTTGTCGAAAGAGACAAAATGGTGAAAAGGAATACGCTAGGAGTTTAACCTGGCCGAAATGAGGTGAAGTTAACCTGGTCAAAGCGCAGATAAGTTTTTGTGTCTCCTTCCTGTTTCGCCCTTGTGCGCCCCTTCAGTTGTTAGTCAGCATTTGTAGTGACATCGTTCTTGTGACCATGTTTACGCCCACTCTCTTTGAGTATACCCTTATTTAAATGAGTGACGGCCGTGGACTACGAAATGTTCTTGACGTGATGTGAAGTTTACATCGTGATATCGACTGACACCTCAACAACCGTTTAGACTACGCCCTTTTGATAAAGAGTGCAACAAGGTTGTATAAGTGGATAAAATCAGATTGTCAGAAGTTCTAGCAGCAAGTGTTTATGAAAACTTTAGGGATTTATCCGAAAACACGGAGCCCTACTTAGAAAGTGGCGTTAAGTTCCAAAGAAGACTGCCTCACAAGCAATGGCACATAACGGCCAAGATCTGTTACTGGAATATAGTGGGGGGTTGAAAAATGGCTTCCATGTCTCACAAGCCTGTGTTTGTATACTTATCTATAACCCGGATTGTTTCAAAATTATAGAGAGAACCTTGGTTTGAACTTGGCCCGAATACTCCGAGTGCCGAAGACAAGCAGGAGAACTTATTCGTTAGGTTGAGATAAGCAGCAAAAGCTGAAGATGTCCCTTCGTCTTCTGGACATTAAGGTTTTAAAATGACATACGTGTATGTTGAATGACCAAAGCATTGTTGCAAATGAGATTGTCAGTGTCCGCAACTTAAAAACTTTTTGATATAGAACGCAACATGACATACTGACACCACTGGTCGCGGGATCGAATCCCGGCTTCGGCAGCTGCCTTTTTGATGGAGGTGAAAGTGCTGTAGGCCCATGTGCTTAGGTATGGGTATAGGTTAAACATCCCCAGGTGGTTGAAATTTCCGAAGCCCTCAAGTACGGCGTCTCTCATAGTCATATGGTGGCTTTGGGACGTTAGTGTGCGCGCGTGTGCTGCCGAATGTGCTGTTTCTCTCTTCCCTCTCTGCTCTCTTTCATGTCCTTCATCCCTCTCCCATGCGCAGGGTAGCAAACCGGTTGCCTATAGGCTGGTTAACCTCCCTGCCTTTCTTTTCCCTCTATTTTCCTTCCTTCCTTGGGACGTTAAATTTCACATATTAATCATGTCAAGCATAAAGACATAACCTCAAAAAGAAAACAATCAAAACCCGCCTTTTATTTCTTTTTCAACTATTGTAGACGCGAAATAGTCAACAAAATAGTCTTTAAGATCAGTAACCGAGATTCTTGGATAAATATTTTGAACGTAAATGCCAATGTAACAACAAAACGGGAATTGGTAGGAAGTTTCGACAGTTACGCATGTTTTTGCAAGTACGTGTCATCATTTTTCATCTCTTTTTTGTGTTTATACGTGTTTCCGTTTTGTTTGTGACCAGATTCTTCTTTGTACCCTGTTTACTCTGCTGCGCAGTGGACACCGTGTTCCATGTGCCTAGGTCCTCTGCCTGATATATGTGTGTGTTCCTTCTAATAAATCTTAGTTGCAAGATCAGCGCCTTGTCGTCTCTTCATCCATCTTTGTTTGTATTTTGTAGATGTTTTTGATGATGATGATGATGGTAATGATAATGATGATGATGGTATGATGATGATGATGATGATGATGATGATGATGTGTGGAGTTTACCGTCCCGAAACCACCATGTGATTATGAGAGACGCCGTAATGAATGGCTCCGGAAATTTCGACCACCTGGGCCTGTTTAACGTGCACTCAAATCTGAGCACACGGGCCTGAAGCATTTTTGCCTCCATCGAAAATACAGCCGCCACAGCCGGGATTCAATCCCACCACCTGTGGGTCAGCCACCGAGTACCTTAGCCCCTGGACAACCACGGCCGGGCGAGGCTTACATATCAAATCCCACATATCAAATGTTTTTACATCCAAGTATGAACCACCAACAAGCCTAACCTTTGCTTCTAGTGCATACACAATTAGAGCCCCCGAACGCGGATTCTCAGAACGAAATCGTATTCATTTTAAACGACCATTCCCTTTTTCTGGCAACACTGCCCGGTACCGCTCCCCCCCCCCCCCTTCTCCCTTCAAGAGAAGCAGCTAGTTAAGGAACCTTTTCTATCTGCGCCGCCTTATTGAAGCACCGGGACGCCATCTCACGCAGAAGGAAGATAGAGGAAAGACGACAGCCTTCACTCCAACCACAGCCCAGGCCGACACCTGATTAGGGACGGTCGCCCAGAAAAGAGAGCGCTTCTGTGGCACGCGGGTCCTTACCTTATAGCCTGCCACTTTTACATTAAAGTACCTTGTGCTTCTAAGAAAATAAGCACACACGACGCCACTGGCAGAGCGCAATGACCCTTGGAATTTTCTCCACCCTGTTTTCTCTATCCCCTTTTTTTGTCTGCTGTATGTTTTTGTTGTTATTCTTCTCTCGTTTATTCGCACAAAATATCACAAATGTGAGAGCTAACACCATGGACCCTCATTCCTGATGAAGGCCAGACTCTGGTCGATCTGGTCGAAATAAAAACGCTTCTGTTGTTACTGTTCTCACGGAGAAACTACGTCTCTGTTTGTAACGCGGCGGCCACTTTGTTCACCATACATAAACACACACACACACACACACACACACACACACACACACACACACACACACACACACACACACACACACACACACACATATATATATATATATATATATATATATATATGAGATATAACAGACAGTAATGCCAAGGAATGTACAGGGGAAGTTATTAACTTTAATGGAATGTAAATAAGAAGAAAGAAAAGTGGATGAAAAAATTACCAACTGTAAGCAGGAATCGAACCTACGACCTTCGAATTACGCGTTCGATAGGTAAGGACCCGCGTGCCACAGAAGCGCTCTCTTTTCTGGGCGACCGTCCCTAATCAGGTGTCGGCCTGGGCTGTGGTTGGAGTGAAGGCTGTCGTCTTTCCTCTATCTTTCCTTCTGCGTGAGATGGCGTCCCGGTGCTTCAATAAGGCGGCGCAGATAGAAAAGGTTCCTTAACTAGCTGCTTCTCTTGAAGGGAGAAGGGGGGGGGGGGGGGAGCGGTACCGGGCAGTGTTGCCAGAAAAAGGGAATGGTCGTTTAAAATGAATACGATTTCGTTCTGAGAATCGAACGCGTAATTCGAAGGTCGTAGGTTCGATTCCTGCTTACAGTTGGTAATTTTTTCATCCACTTTTCTTTCTTCTTATTTACATTCCATTAAAGTTAATAACTTCCCCTGTACATTCCTTGGCATTACTGTCTGTTATATCTCATTATTATTGTGTGAAAAACACGGAAAAACGAGCCCTTAGGTATACACTTCTTTCCCTTATATATATATATATATATATATATATAGTGCAAGCCATATGAAGTAGTGGATGAGCAGTAAAGACGATAGTCTTTCTTGGGGACCTTCGACGCAAACTTTTTGGTATGTCTGCCCATTTATCTGTTTGTCTACCCTTAGCGGTACCGGGTATTCTAAACGGCACCAAACGATACCCCAAACGGCCGACCCCATCCGCAGCGCCCACCAATGTTGCTCAAGATTCAGCGTTCATACTTGTGCAATTGTCAATTAAAAAACAATTGTTGCGCATATCTGAGACACCATAACAACACGTTTATATTCTGTATGTGCGCCTTTTACTAGAAAAGGCATACATGAGTAACTCTAAAGACCGTAGCGTTTATCATGCTGCGCTAACCATGCAACGCTTGCACGAAAAGGCAAGTATTTCCAACGCTTTGCTAAGACGACATGGTGGTGGCACCTATTCGTCGCCTTGCTTTCTACACCTCATCATCCCTGAGACGGGCGTGCGCGCCCGTCTCAGAGCCGCGCGCTTCGTTTTTCAAGATAACTGCCAGATGGCGCTCATGTCTCCAGTGTGACGTGACTTGATGCGCTCCTGGACTTGATGCCTCCACTTCATGCTCGAGGCACTGTAACGCAGTGCCTACAGAATACCATTCACCGATTATCTTGTGTATAGGACATCTAATGAACGTTTTGTTCACTCTCTCGAGACGCAAGACTATCGTCTTTCGACGACATTTGCAGTGTAACATGCAGATACGGGGCCAATTTTTTTCCTGCGTTTTAGCAGCGGACCGGCTTTCATCTGGGAAAACGCGGTACAGAAATGCGCTCTTCTTACGTTGACACTGCATACATGGGGCCCCTAATGCATGTACTATCACTAACACGTACTATCTACTGCAGTATGATGAACATTGTTGAACGTGGAGAAGAGCGTGTCACCGCTAAGTCATGTAAAAACATCAGTGGCGCTTTCATGAAGTAGATCGCATGAATAGGAGGAGCCTGAAAAAAATAACGAGGAATGACAATTAGCTGAAGAGCTCTGTCATGCAGCGAACCTCTGAAATTTCTGCAGTGAGGCCCCTGCAGACTCTTCAAAAGAAAGTCTGATGCCTTTCATCGCTTTTTTTTTAACATCGTTGTGGCTTGGAGTGCGGCGCCGCTTGTGCCTCTCTGCCGGAGACGCTTTCACGGTTCGTCGCTTTTTTGTTGTCTTCACGCCACCGCAAAGAGACGAGGACCGACGACGCCGAGTGAGTTCAGACTGCCTAATAGCTTCTAAACAAAGTGACGAGAAAAGCAGATGAGGATAATGAGGTGCGAATTGTGGTTTGCACTTGAGAATCTAAATTTCCCGTCGCCACACAGTCATTTCCACGCGCTGCGTTCTCATGGAAATTCTTATCGCGTCTCGAGTGGTTTCGCATTCATTACAAGCACGCCGCAAGTTTGTATACCTATATTTATATGTTTTATGTAAAGTTATCAGTTTACTTTCTGCCAATACCCTGTTCTTAGGTAAAGAACGAAAAAAAAGCTATTTTGCGTGGCACTCGTGCTTAATGAATGGTTGAAGGATGGTCGTTACGGGGAGACTCTAGCCAAGAAAAGCAAGAATGGTGGAGTGAATGGAGGTTAATGTGTTGTAAGAAAACCCGCAAAACGTCCATTAAGAAAGCTTGCTTCAAACTGGAATCCTGGATCTGGCTAAAACGCTTGATAACTTTCTGGCAGAGATAGAAGTCATTACAACTTCTTGTGTACTAAGCCTTAGATGGCTCATCAAACGCGAAACTTGAGCGTCAGCGTTGGTGTCTAGCGATTGGTGGGCGAGAAATACAATAAAAAGATTGTTATCATGTGATGACGTAAACATCATATCAAAATGACTTCACCAATCGCCAAAGTTTGTGGCATCATTGTGGCGCCATCGTGACTTCGTGTGTCGTAACCAGATGTAACGCAACGTGATGACGTCATCACATGCCATTGTAGATTAGTCAAATCTGGCCCGATCACGGAGTATATGCAAAGGTAAGTGGCCTCAAATCTCGAAGGCAGTGCATAACCACGTTAGGCGAAGAAAGCTTTCTAAGGTTTGCGGTGAAAGTCCAGTACATCCTCTGTAAGGAAAAGTAAAAAAAAAAAACTTTCAGCTTCGAGCCGTCTTAAGCGAATGCATGAGTGTTCATGTGAGTGTTTCACTGACTTCAGACATAAAGTTAGTTCATATAAATCGATGTAAATTCACTGCAGTGAAATTCTAAGCAATGGCCAAATAGTATAGCAGAAGCTTGTCCGCATAAGGGACACGGTAAAATCTCTATGTGAGCGTGTTTCCTTTGAATCGCGTGAATTTTGAAAACAGCTTTGCAGCAAACGTCCGCATGCTGCTGCTTTTTCTGATCTGCTTTCATGATGAGATAAACATCTCTTTTATGATTTCTTTCTTCTTTTGTGGTAATACAGGTAAATAAACACCTGCTAAAGCTACTCTTAGCGCATGAGTTAGAAAACGCTTTTTAATTAGTTCTAACCTAGACACACTACAATTTATGACTTCGGTTCCATATACCAGTAACAACAATACTGCGGCAATACTTCGAAACATTCACTAAACCAAAACAATGTTGCACGCATAAAGAGGTGATACGAAACATGTACATATACGAAGCATGTACATATAGGAAACATGTACATGTACATATTATAAGAGAGGGGGCCATCTTTTCGCTGTGGACTCCCCCTTCCCTTCTTATAATCGTACTCTTCACGACGGCGTTGACTTTAATAGAAACGCTAACCAAATTTTCACTTTTTTCATGCTATTCACTCCTGTGACAGAAGTTCTCGTACGTATAAGATGATCATCACCATTATCCTGACTATGCCCCCTGCTTGGCGAAAGCCTCTCCCATATTCCGCCTATGAACCAGATGTCGTGCTTTCTGCTGCCACGTTATACATGCAAACTTCTTATTCTCATCTGTCCACCTACAAGTAAGTTCCTTCCTCCCCATCACGCTTTTGCCTTCTCTGGAAATCCAGTCAATTACTCTTTATGACCAGCTGTTATCCTGCCACACTCAACGGGCGCAGCCCATGTGCATTTCTTCTTCTTGATTTGAAGTGTTACATACTTAAGTCCCGTTTATTCCTTGACCCACTCTACTCTCTTCCTATCTCTCAAGGCTACACGTGTCATTTTCCTTTCCTTCACTCACTGAGTCTTCCGTAATTCAAGTTGAACACTGTAAGCCTTCGGGTTTCCGCTCCGAAGCGAAATGTCAAACTGCAATATATTTCTATAGGTTAAAAACATTGTATACGCGACTCCCACTAAGATTTAGAATGGGCTTAGCAAGGCAGCTACGATGACTGCATTGCTGAGTGACTAAAGGATCGTTACTAACTGCGTTCTTTACGACGCTCGTAAACTTCTTACAAAAAATGGCGAAGGTCTTTCTCTTGCAATTGTCAACTGCACATATAGTCGAGTACTCACTGACTAGGCATTTTTACCTTATTTTGTTATCAAGAAAGAGTGAAACTTTATATTTATTTGTAACTTACACATTCCACGAAAGCTTCAAGAAAATACCCAGCTGGAATAGTAAAGGAAACGAAATAGTTTCTTTTTCTCCGAATTCCTTACTTCTTCTTGAGCTTCAAAAGAATTCTCGCTTTTTAAACATCTTTATTGCGAATCATTCATTCGACAATAACTTCAGCAACGTGTGAAAAGATCAAAAGGATCATAGTTGAATTTAACACACATAGATATTGAGTTTTCTTTATCCAGGCTAAGCTCTGCAATGCCTTTCATACTTATTGATGAATGCCTTTGGCATAGTTTCTCGCCTTTGCAGCAGCACTTTTACGTCACTGTTCTCAAGGTGCAGAACGACGTGACATGGCGAAATCACCTTGTGATAATTCTCATTTCTTTTGGAAGGGACGGTATGAAGCCGTCGCTTGCATTTCGCCCTCAAATTTCTATTCCTTACCGTCGGACATGTTCTGTCGAAGTTAAACGAACAGGAAGGCCACTGTAGCCTCAGTACGCTGTTTTGATATGTGAAGATATTTTCTTCACACGCCTTACAAACCTTAGATTCAGGACCACCTTGACAAAGATACGCCTACCTACCACAATGTCAGCCAGCTTGTCCTGAACACCTGTTCGTTTGCAACCTCTAAAGCACACTGTTTCAATTCTTCGGTTATCGTTATCACTTTGCATGACGTGGCACAAGTATTTGTTTTTAACGTGGTAGTTAGTATGTAATCTTTAGAGGCCACTTAGTCACTGGCGTTGTTAAATTGAAGCTATAGCACGAAGATTGCCTCTGAGACAACTTCTGTACTGAAGGGATGATTGTCCCTTGACTATACCTGCATTTCTCGAATTTCTCCAATGGCCTGCATACAAGTTAAAAAAGTTTAACCTGGGCTTCAGATCATTTTAGTGCATATTCCTTGTCAGATACCGAACAGTTAGCCATTCTTTTAACAAAATATCCGCCTAATGTTCCAATGCTAGAAGGAATGCGTAACGAAGATCTCACTGTGAATGAATTCAGCGGGACTTTGCAAAATCTTTTCTACCAAGTAGTCAGTGAGAGTGTTAGGTCTTTAAAAACAATGAATACAAGATTGCTCCAGCTGCACCGCAAGGTCACAAAATCAGCCCACTAGTGATTCACCCTTTCTCGCTACTGTTGTTATGTTATGTATAGAGACGACTATTATTTAGGGCCCAACCACATGCCCGCGATATACGAGTGACAGCGACGAGTGGCAGGATTGGCTTTCGCGGAGGCCCATCCGTCACCGTTTCTTGTCACGCCGTGCGTTTCTAGAAAACGAAAAAATATCGCTTATCACTCGAAAGTGAGCGTGAAAATTTCCGGTAACATGGTTGAATCCCTGATCCTCGCTTCGGTTGCAATTTTCTCTTGATGCTTGTTATCAGTGCGTACTTAAAGAAATGCAAGGTATAGACCTTCGCTACAGTCACATCTCACGTGGAAAGTGACGCCGTGGCGTTATTTTGTTGTAAATCCTGTTATTTAAGGTTTGTTGTTGTTTTTCGGTATTGACTTGCTGCATTGGTGGCAGCTTGCTGAAACGTCAAATTGTCATGCTAAGTGCGTCGCAGCCGTCGTATAGCGTGCGCTTCTGGGCGCCCTGTCACGGTAAAACAAAGTATTAAAAAAAAAGGAGGCTTCGAAACGCCGTATGGCTTCCTTATGCCACAGAAGACAGTAATAAACTTGGCATGTTGTCATCGACCTACTTCTAATTTTTTCGCAATTTGTCGGCGTGCACACAGTAGCTTTCAGCCCAGGATCAATGGCACTTCGTCACCGACATGAGGTTTCAGCTGTGGCGACGTGACAGCGTAATGGAGCTTGTTTGTCGCTGTAGCTCGAAAATCACATGTATGTGGTTGGGCTTTTAGAACTTGTGGAGTCACATGTGAGTGAGTGAGTGAGTTAGTGAGTTAGTGAGTGAGTGAGTGATTGAGTGATTGAGGGAGTGATTGAGTGAGTGGGTGAGTGCGTGCGTGAGTGAGTGAGTGAGTTAGTGAGTGAGTTAGTGAGTGAGTGAGTGAGTTAGTGAGTGAGTTAGTGAGTGAGTGAGTGAGTGAGTGAGAACAACTTTATTATGGTTCAGTGCAGGCGCTGAGTTTGCCACGTGCCACCCGGCTACTCCCACGTGGGGACCGGCAGCAGCAATCTTTGTTTATACTGTTGTGGCTGCTGCTGATCGTGACGATGAGGAAAAATTCGAGCTGAGCTTTTTACACTGGATTCACAGCTCACAACCATCCATTCGTTTTCCTATTCACGCTGTGAGATGCCTAGCAAGATTTTAAGCATTTGTCACCCTATATTACTTATGTTATCGACGAATTTGAATGTATCAGAAATTCGAATATCTGAAGGACATCGGGCAAACCGGTTTTGTCTTTTTTACCTTCTTTCTTTTTGAAACCTGTTTTCCAGCTTCACCAGCTGTTCTTTGTTCAGCTTTCATCTCCAGCATTCCTTTATAGTTTCTTTTTAATTAGGCGATAAAAATATAGCACTAAGAGACTACGAATTGAAGTGAACAAAAACTTATAAATCATCTCCCCGTAGGAAACCATGACGGGATGTGAAGAAGCGATGGTGCGCATGGCGTTGACTTGCCTGAAACGTGCGTCGAAGCGGCGGCTGAAAGAATGGTTTAAAGTGACATTTGGTGTAGTGTTTACTCAAGTTATCCTTTCTTTGAAATCAAGGAGACGGGATGCGGGTTGGACTTCGGGTAAGTTTAGTCGCAGACAAACGAGTCTAAGGCCGCGTTCACACTTGGGAAGTGAAGGGAAAACGAAAAGGCCAGAGCAGCCGGAAAACCATGACCGTGCGCGTCGATGTTGTTCAACATTCGTTCTTCCCCATCCCACCGCCGCTGCCGTCGCTATAGCTTGACAATTAATTCGATTTTGCCTGCTTTCTGAGAACTTAAGTTTGTATTGTTGCTGAGACAAAGTAGTGAAAAGAAACAGCTGAATGGCACCTCACCATGGTGCACAAACCTTGACGCCAGACGATAGATATCATTATTGCGTGATCAATGGTGGGCCGACTATGAATACAGTGCGAAACCACGCCAAGAGGAGAAGTGTAGAGTTCAGAACGGTAGCCTGTTCTTTTAGTAGTTTGTCCTTTTAAATGCAGAAAGGTTTTAGAGCGTGTGTGTGTGTGAGTAGGGATGGGGGTAGGAATAGTACATTGACTGAGCAGAAAAAAAACACCACCTGAGCAATACGTACAGGTGGTTGCCCAGTGAAGGGGAAACATTCGGCCACAGGCAGTTGCAGACGCCACCACCGAAGCCTAATTGCCGCTTGAAAAGCAGCTGCTTGCGTGCTCAGCGGCACGGCTACAAAGAGATGAACAACGTCACTGACTGCGCAGCCAATAGAGTCAATTATCGTTTCTCGAAGCGAACGGTTTTTTTTTTCGCCTAGCAAAATACAGCTATTGCCATAAAAAAAGATGGCTTTCGTCTTCCAGTCGTCTTAAGTGAGTGCATGAGGAATACCGTGAGTTTTCGGTTTAAAATATAAAATAAAACAAGAACTGTTTTTCGGCATTGCTTACTCAGTGCGCCTCATAGGGCAACCCGCGATGCTTGGTAATTATTTCAGCGAAGTTCTCCTGAATACTGTCTGAATAATGCCCAACAAATTTACACATAAATAATCGAAAGAAGTCGAAAGTATGCATAATAGGCTTAGTAGAAAATCTGGGGAAGACAATATGAAGAGCAATGCCCTTAGTTCACATTATTTTTAACATAACTAGAAGTTATCGTTGTAGCAAGTGGCATGTCAATCGGAATAAGGGCTGACACACGAAAACAATCTCGCACCACGAGGACTTCACTTTGTAAGTGCGATATTTCTCCATCTCCAAGCTTAGCATGGATAGAAAGATAGAAAGAGAGGTTTGTCTACAAAAAGAAAAATAGTCTCTCAGTTATAGTGTGCTCTCTGATGTCAACCTACGCAGAGAAAGGGGCTAAAATTGTGATGAACGCCCCGCCGTGGTGGTCTAGTGGCTAAAGTACTCGGCTGCTGACCCGCAGGTCGCGGGATCGAATCCCGGCTGCGGCGGCTGCATTTCCGATGGAGGCGGAAATGTTGTAGGCCCGTGTGCTCAGATTTGGGCGCACGTTAAAGAACCCCAGGTGGTCAAAATTTCCGGAGCCCTCCACTACGGCGTCTCTCATAATCATATGGTGGTTTTGGGACGTTAAACCCCACAAATCAATCAATCAAATTGTGATGAACGACAGTGTTAAGTTAGGGACGCGAGTAAACACAGTCATCTAAAATTGGCGCCACGCTACACCCTTGCATCCAGTTCAGTGGCTTTTAATAAGGCTATCGCCACTCTTACGACCCCAGTTCGTTGGCATCAGGTCAACGACCTAGCACAACATCATCAGTAAATGGACAATTACAAAATCTGTCAAGAAAGCAAATCAGTTACAACCGTTCTTGCGCGTAAGTCCCGCAGGTCAAAAATATGTGAAATCTTAGTCAAATCTACGTAGTAGTGAATCGATTGTTTAACAATGCCGTGTACGTCAATTCAATACCACGTACCAGTGCTTCTCATTTTTTTTTTCCCTTGGATCGAATGGAAATACCCTAAACAAAGCACAAGTCGCGTACAAAACGTTCTCTGCACTGCAATTGTAAGAGTCATCACAATGTGTTCCTCGCACCAACTGCGGTTGTTTATATGTCAGGCCCAGCCTGTTCTCGATTACAGCTAAGCATCGCCTTTTGGGGATGTGGCGCGTGATAAGTATTTTCTTTCGACCTGGGTCTTTCCTAGAAAGATCTAAATCGAATTCCGGGCCCGAAACAATGGCCCAGTAAAGAAACGTGAGTAGCAATCGAAATGCCAGAGTCCAGTTGTACACAGTGCTCCTCTTGGGATTGACCATGTTCCGTCTGACTAGCCGCTCTATTTGATTTATTTCATCTATTCGGTCATTTTTTTTTTTTGCGAAAATCGCCGCGCTACACTATCAGAGGGCACTTGCCGCTTGGAAGTGTATACGGCGAGAATGGTGGCAACACGGAAATGAACGTAGGCGCTTCGTAAATAGACGATCACTTGTGGATAGATTGTAAGTGTAGGAGTTGACATATGTCTGCTTTCTCTTGGCAGTCTTTTTCAGATCATTGTTGTGAGTGAGAAGTGAGAGGCTGGTCAGAGAAAGCTTTGTTCCACACTCTTAACGCCAACCAGGTTGACTTCCATGTAAAACACGGATCGTGAATCTAAATTAATAATGAAGACATCGCATGCAAGGTTATGCTAGAATGGCATCGGCAAGTTATTGCTGTACGAAGTGCTGAATTCAGCCTACATCTAGATAATCAACACTTTCAGCCTATTTTGTGCTCCTCGCAAGACGAAGGCTTGTCCTAATGATCCTGAAACCTATCTACTGCGAGCTGGTTCTATTTTATATGTGTAAATATATTCAGTGGTAATTATGTTAATTATTTTCAGTTTCTAAACGATATGTAACATATTGCAGTCCTGCGTTGCTTTTCTGATATTTTGGTATCTATTCAGAAAACTAGCACTGACATTTTCCTATCATTCATTGACATCACGTGACTTTCCGAGCCCACTTTTAAAAGCTTGGTAATTATTTCAGCGAAGTGCTCCTGAATACACTCTGATTATTGCCCGACAAATTTACACATAGGTAATCGAAAGAAATCGAAAGTATGCATAATAGGCTTAGTAGAAAATCTGGGGAAGACAATATGAAGAGCAATTCCTTTAGTTCACACTATCTTTAACAGAAGTAGAAGTTACCGTTGTAGCAAGTGGTATGTCAATCGGAATAAGGGCTGACACACGAGAACAATCTCGCACCACGAGGACTTCACTTTGTAAGTGCGATATTTCTCCATCTCTAAGCTTAGCGTGGATAGAAAGATAGAAAGAAAGGTTTGTCTACAGAAAGAAAAAGAGTATCTGAGTTATAGTGTGCTCTCTGATGTTAACATACTCAGAGAAAGGGGCTAAAAGTGTGATGAACGACAGTGTTAAGTTAGGGACGGGAGTAAACACAGTCATCTCCTATTGGCGCCATGCGACACCCTTGCATCCAGTTCAGTGGCATTTTATAAGGCTATCCCCACTCTTACGACCCCAGTTTGTTGGCATCAGGTCAATGACCTAGCACAACCTCATCAGTAAATGGCCAATTATAAAATCTGTCAAGAAAGCAAATCAGTTAAAACCGTTCATGCGCGTGCGTTGCGCAGGTGCAAAATATGTGAAATCTTAGTCAAATCTACGTAGTAGTGAATCGGTTGTTTAACAATGCTGTGTACGTCAACTCAATACCACGTACCAGTGCTTGTCATTTTTTTTTCCTTGGATCGAATGTAAATACCTCGAAGAAAGCACAAGTCGCGTACAAAACGTTCTCTGCACTGCAATTGTAAGAGTCATCACAATGTGTTCCTCGCACCAACTGCGGTTGTTTATACGTCAGGCCCAGCCTATTCTCGATTACAGCCTTGCATCGCCTTTTGGAGATGTGGCGCGTGATAAGTATTTTCTTTCGACCTGGGTCTTTCCTAGAAAGATCTAAATCTAATTCCGGGCCCCAAACAATGGCCCAGTAAAGAAACGTGAGTAGCAATCGAAATGCCAGAGTCCAATTGTACACAGTGCTCCTTTTGGGATTGACCATGTTCCGTCTGACTAGCCGTTCTATTTGATTTATTTCATTTATTCGGTCGTTCTTTTGCGAAAATTGCCGCGCTACACTATCAAAGGGCACTTGCCGCTTGGAAGTGTATACGGCGAGAATGGTGGCAACACGGAAATGAACGCAGGCGCTTCGTAAATAGACGATCACTTGTGGAAAGATTGTAAGTGTAGGAGTTGACATATGTCTGCTTTCTCTTGGCAGTCTTTTTCAGATCAGTGTTGTGAGTGAGAAGCGAGAGGCTGGTCAGAGAAAGCTTTGTTCCACACTCTTAACGCCAACCAGGTTGACTTCCATGTAAAACACGGATCGTGAATCTAAATTAATAATGAAGACATCGCATGCAAGGTTATGCTAGAATGGCATCGGCAAGTTATTGTTGTACAAAGTGCTGAATTCAGCCTACATCTAGATAATCAACACTTTCAGCCTATTTTGTGCTCCTCGCAAGACGAAGGCTTGTCCTGATGATCCTGAAACCTATCTACTGCGAGCTGGTTCTATTTTATATGTGTAAATATATTCAGTGTTAATTATGTTAATTATTTTCAGTTTCTAAACTATGTGTAACATATTGCAGTCCTGCGCTGCTTTTCTGATATTTTGGTATCTACTCTGAAAACTAGCACTGACATTTTCCTATCATTCATTGACATCACGTGACTTTCCGAGCCCACTTTAAAAGCGGGGTTATTAAATTTTATATATATATATATATATATATATATATATATATATATATAATATGTACTATCTCTCTATCTGTTTGTGATGAACCACAATAAGTTTACTATAATAGGATGTTTTAACTAATTGGACTCGCTCGTCATGACATGAACAACGTGAGAAGGCCTCACGTACGTCGTCAATCCCTTTGTACCAGACACGTGTGACAGACAAGCGTTTACCACCGGTGCGTATGCGCCCCAGATATGCTGGTATGTGTCACAGGTGATTGACAGTTCATATTTGCGCAGGAACGGCGAGAGCAGGCTTAGGTAATCTTAACGCTAGGCCATTAAGAGAAAGCTGTCATCGGCAGCGTTTACCCGACGTATATGCAAAGATTCAATATCAGCGTTCCAGCACGGATCAAACACAGTAAAAGGAGGATGTTGTCTCATGAAATTCGCAGACAATCGTCCCACCTGGTTTCCTTTTGGATAATTGTATTGAACGAACATTCGTTATCTTTTTTTTTTTGGCAATCAAGTAATCTATCAAAGAGCTACGCCAGGTCTTAAAACTGCTTTTCGAACAGACCACTAATGTTCGTTAAACATTAATTGTAGTTAAGTGCTATCCACCACAGTTCATTTTATGTAGCAGCGTCCAGCGCTACCATCCTCGTGAGCACAAGGGCTAATACCTGCGTACAAGGTCTCGCTGTTGTAAATAGCCGTGTTGCTCTTGGCACCATTAAGCAACTGTAAATAACAGGCTGTATAAAATATATGCGACTGCTGAACATTTGTCTTTCGTGTACAACATTTGTGGTGCATATCTGCAGCGTCACTTCGTAATGTTTCGCTCAATACAATATAACAGCACCGTCACCTTTCCGCCACATGCTTCGCATAACAAGGTACGTGGGATCTGCGGAACTTTTTTTACTTCGTGAATGTTAGCAAGAACGTCACGTGCCCCTTTTCTGCACGGCCTCCTTTCCAACAAAGCATTGTATTTTAATTAGGAAGCATTACGTTGAAAAACGTGCATTTTTATTATCTTCTTTTAACACGAGCTTCTAGATTTCTAAGGCACCTGTGCTTGTTTTTTTTTTCCTTCATTTTGGCCCCATGTTAGGCCTGTTTACTCTATCACTTCTAGATTAGGCTCCATACAAGTGTGACATGCAACCTGAATGTTCCGCAAATTGTCCTATTTTTTCTCATTAGCGTCCCCATAAAGGGGCTCAAAAAATGAATATTTTGGTTCCTTTTCTTTCTTTCATTCCTTACCCAGTGTAGGGTAGCAAACCATATGTGCGTCTGGTTAACCTCCCTGCCTTTCCTTGCATCTTTATCTCTCTCTCTTTCTCTAAATCCAAGTACGCGGGCCTCTAACATATCGCTTCAATCGATAATGCAGCCGCCGCAGCCAAGATTTGATCCCGCTACCTTCGGGTTAGCAGTACAGTGACATACCCACTACACCACCATGGTGGGAGATTGACCAGCACAGTTGCAATAACATCGCGTTATACGCTTAAACAGTCACAGAACCACAAAACAGGAGCCACCATCTGTCAGAAGTTGCAGAAAGCATGCATGAGGGTGCCTGACGTTCCAAGCCGAACATGAATGGTTTCGTAAGAGACACACATAATTATATGCAGCTTAGCAAAAGGCTATATATACCGCAGGTGGGAATGGCAGATTTTGTAGGGCGGTCAGGTTACATCGAATCATCGTCTTCTGGGCGCCTAACTTAAGGTAGCACACACGATGCTTTGCCTCTTCCTGGCAAGCCTTGAGAACAATTGCTTTTTTCTCGGTAGTGAATCGAGAATGAGAACGACTCAAACGTAACATCACCTTGAGGTTTAATTCCTGCGATGTGTAAACGAGGTTCAGCGCACGCTGCACTTGTGAGTGCCCAGGACCTAAATTAACTTAGGGTACTTTTTATATAGGTTTAGGATCGTGAACTGAGAAGGCCTAGAAAACACGTGCTACTCATATGACTTATGTTGCTAAATTATGTTTATGTTCACATTCCCACGTACAAAACATACCATTTTCTGTTTCAGCAGCGACATTTTCACCACACGCCATGAATGGTTATGTGACTTCACCGATACAAATGGTTGTTTTCCGATTAGCTACATCGCTGCTTTGGCCATCGGATTCATCAGACGCGAATAATGTGGGGAAACACCGGCATATATTTTCACGAAAGCCCTTATTCTGAAATATATATATATATATATATATATATATATATATATATATATATATATATATATATATATATATATATATATATATATATTATAGTGCAAAAAAGAAATGAGGCTTGTGATGAGCCATTGAAATTCTCTCACTAAATGTCAAGACGCCAGCTATTTATACGGCATTTACTCGGCCCTACGTTGTACCCAATTGGTAAAAATTAAGTACATGGTCTCCCAATTAGGCCACTGAATTAGGAGTTTGAGATTCAGGAATTCTTATTGATTCTTGATGTCACCAAAATAAAAAAATACGCTTCAGAATCTGTCAAATGACGTTGGGGGATTTCAGCGCGAAATATTAAAGCGAATGTTTCGCCTCGGTTTCGTCTTCTATTAGTAATCATATGGTGGTGGCTTTCACGAGAGCAGAGTTCTTAGAGTACAGCTTATCCGTCTAAAGTGATTCATAGTCTCCTTTTCAACAATCGTTGCCTCATCGTGGACTGGTGTTTGCACCTGAAAGCAGCTTTCGGTGTAAAACGTAAATGAAGTAAGTGACAAGGATTAAGAATCCATGGATTTGCCCGTATCTTGAACTTCGTCAATGTGCAACGATCCGGTGAAAGTAATATAGCTTACCAACATGCATGCCTTTCCAGCGTACCTACTTGCATTGAGAATTTCTACTTTTTGTCTCGACCTCACTTCGCGGTAGTTTCGATTCAAGACTGAATGCAGAACGCATCGCGCTAAGCAGATAACAGGATATATATACAGATGTAGACACTCCGTATCAGCCTTTCGGCCAAACTGAATTGCTCCCTTTCTCCACATCACCGTTGCGTAACCACTCGCCACAGTTCACTTTTATATGTGGTCGTTTCAAGTAGGGCAATGATGTTACCTCACTATCGTCGCAGTCAATGAACGGTCTACGACTGTTCGCTTGTGTAAGCGTGGTGGTTTCTACGTCTTTGAAAACTGCAATGGAAATGAAAAGCGCGCCCGAATAATCTTGGCAACTGAAAAATTGATAGCCATTTTATAAATGTGGCTCCTGCACATTGCGAGTACGCTTTAGTGTTGTCTGGCTTGCACCAGCAGGAACGATAAGAATCTGGCCGGATGACTGAACTTCCAACGTTGCACTCTACGCAAGTGGTCATTGTTCTCCGCCTGATCGCAATTATTGTCAGTTGAAATATTAGGAGCTCCTGACAGCTTTGTCGTTGCTTGTTTTTTCTAGCGATAACAACGTTCTTGTTAGACCTCGAAGAAAGGCTCATCACGCCAGCGGCAATTTTTTTTTCTCAGTTTGTCTTCTGTCATGTTACTTTCTTAATGTGCCCGCTCGGTGAACCTGATATGACCAGAGGACAGACAATAAAAGGTTGAGGCTGGCGTTGACCTTGCATGACACTGTCGTGTTTAGGACGCTGACTTCGGAAGACACGCCGTGTGACTTCTCACATTTTCAAGCAGTCTCAGTTTACAGAATCTTCTGGCTCGTCTCGGCGCACTGTACCACGTTTCTTGCTATTGTTTCGCTAAGAAACAGCGCCAAATGCCCTTGTTTCTGCATTTACGTAATGAAAGCAAGAGAGATGACAGCGAAATGCGTCATTACTTCAAGTGACACTGAGTTTCGAAACGAACGATGCAGCCAAAGTTTTATCTCCTAGTCCTAACAAAGGAGAGATTTAAGTAAATAAACGAAAAAAAAATGTAACTACGTCGTGCATTGTTGCTGTATGCGAGACGAAAGCACTCGCTCTGACGCCTTCAGAAGCTGGCGTTTCTATTGCGCTGAAGTAAGACGACAGCAACCGCAACGCTAGGCTTGACAAATGGACGACGCCAGAGAAACGTTTGGATCTTGCTTCAGTGGACAGGTTGGCACTCGCACGTTCGGATGAGGAATTCGCGCAAGAACTTTCACTTTGACTTCAGCCAGCTCTCCTCCAAGATGTTAAGCTTGAGAGCTACTGTGTATGTGATTGGGGTGTGTGGAGTTAGACTAGTCTTGATGATATACGAGGTGTGCGGCAGAAGTTCGTGCAGCGATCAATGAAGAAAAATGGCCATGTATATTTGTGTTTCGCTGCAAATGTTGTGTGAAGACGAGAGATCTCTGCTGACCATACTAAATGAGTCCTGGCCTCATCCGCAGCCACCGGTGAAGCTGTTAACGTACCATTTCCGTCCAGCCAGGTGGTCACACCACAACAGTGATCATCATTGAGGCACGGATGTGGACGTGCTGACCCATGTCATACTAGCTTGTTTGTCTGTGATTGTTGCGGCAGTGTAGATCTAGATGGTGTGCTCAGGTTTGTGTAGACGCTGCCTTTTCTCAAAGAGTTGTCTAGTTCTGTTGTGCTTGGCGATAGGGCGTTATTGCTTATGTGCGCTCAGAAGTGCTAACCATGATGGTGCTGGGGTCAATTTCTGGTGCCCCAACCACGCCTGAACTCGGTTGCCTCGTGCCATGATTTGTTTGCATTGTGCCCCACCGCGGTGATCTAGTGGCTAAGGTACTCGTCTGCTGACCCGCAGGTCGGGGAATCGAATTCCGGCTGCGGCGGCTGCATTTGCGATGGAGACGGAAATGTTATAGGCCCGTGTGCTCAGATTTGGGTGAGCGTTAAAAAAACCCCAGGTGGTAAAATTTCTAAAGCCCTCCACTACGGCGTCTCTCATAACCATACGGTGGTTTTGGAACGCTAGACCCCACAAATAATAAAATAATAATAAATTTGTTTGCATTGTGCCGTGTTTCCAATCCGGCGTAGCATGCCAATTCATGCTTTGTTGATTACGTTCCCTATTGGAGGTATTGGCTCACGCTTGAGCAGCTCCTCGTTACTCTTGGGTTGCGGGAGCCCAGATATCACGCGAAAGGTCGTTCTGTGTAACTTTTTGACGTCACAGAGATCTCAATCTCAGAGCTCGTACATAGGTGCCCTAAAATAATTCATCCGACAGCTACTGCTCTGGCAAGTGTTCGGCACGCTTCCCGTTTTGCTCCACCGTGTTTCTGGGAAACACGTCGAACTATGATGTGCAACGTCGGGCTCCACGTGTGTCTGAAGGCTCGGATACATTACTGGGGACTCTTGCCAGTAGAAATTTCTGCTTGAAGGATCCCAATTCATTCGTTAGTTGAGGTAATAGCACTTTCGCTGTTGATTAGAGTTATTTGCCTTCTTGCATTAGTCGATTTCGTTCCGTCTACGCTGATCTATTCCGTCTTTTCTGTAGACAGCTCCACTTCGAGGTTATTTAAGGTATTGCTGAGGGTGAAGAAAGCTGCTCATAGTTTAGTTTGCATGCTCTGCTCGTCGGGGTGATCTGCCGCTTCTACCAGTATTGTAATGTCATCTGCGTAGATAGTAAAACAGGCTGAAGTTTCTTGTATTTCTGCCATCCGTGACATGGCTATAAATTTAAGAGCAAAGGACTTAGAATGGAACCCTAGGGTACACCCGTATCCAGGTAATCGGTCCTCGAACTCCATCCCGGTGCTTTCCCGTGAAGCCTGATTGGCCCACTTTGGAGAAAGCTGCGGATCCAATTATATGTCCTTTGTATGGGATACTTTGGTGCCTTGTAGAATAATCTCTTGTTTGACGTTGTCGAATACTTTGCGCATATCAACAACAAGGATTAAAGGATTAAAGTTCACAAATGCTGCTTGACTGAGACTACCCTGCTTCTCCCCGCGCCCTTTCACGCTCGTTAACGACGGGCGGGGTGTTGCCTCAATACTTGAGCATTCGACCGCAGGTCTATCACGTGGAATGATGTGGCATGCACCCACCGAGCAGCGGTTATGGGTCGGCTTCTCTTATCTCTGCTTCGGACGTGCTGATAGTCCGCACTTGTGCGTTCCACCCGCGGGTTGAACATACAATGCGCTTAGGTATGTGATCAATTTGGACTTTACACAGATCATGATGTTGACGGTGATGGCGACTCCGATTTTGTCCTGCCGCGGTGGTCTAGTGACTGGGGTACTCGGCTGCTGACCCGCAGGTCGCGGGATCAAATCCCGGCTGCAGCGGCTGCATTTGCGATGGAGGCGGAATTGATGTAAGCCCCCGTGTGCTCAGATTCAGGTGCACGTTAAAGAACCCCAGGTGGTCGAAATCATATTGTAGTTTTGGGACGTTAAACCCCACATATCAATCAATCTATGGTGACTCCGACATTGAAGACCCGTCCAGAGTGGCCACATAACTAAGGACCAGACGTGTGCTCTGCTGTATTGTGCTGGGTGGACCGAATGTTAACGAGGGACATTATCAGAGACTTCATTCATTGACTTTTGAACATTTACTTATCATTATTTTGTAATATGTGCGTGTAAGTGTGTCTTTGCATATCTGTGCCCGAGTGTTCTATTTTCCATGCACTGCTTTGTATGTTTTGCTTCAAGATACGTGTTCAAGTTTCACTCAACGGCTAAGGAGTAAACGGCGTTATAATGGTGCACCAACATCTCCTTATATATCATATCAATAGAAAGATATCACAACAAAATATTGCCAAAGCATCATTCCTTTCAAGCGCTTCTCTAGACGCGCAAACTGTGCGTTCCCTTCGTTTTGTCGACACTCACGAGATCATAAAGAAATTTATAAAGTGGGACAGCAGCTACTATATGGTATTACGAAGCCGGAGAGGCAGCGAAACTGGCGGCCTTCCCCTCATCCTCTCTCACCCTCTTGTTACACTCTTGCATACATGAGCAGGCTGTGTTTTGACCCCTCCTCTATCTTTATATCTTCATCAACCTCACATCATCAAACCTCCTCCTTACTTCCGTTTCACGACTGTGTATGCTCTCCTCCCCACCTTTTCATCCTTTTCGTGCTTACTCTCCCGCACCCTTGTCGTCCTTCATGATACATGACTATGCTATAATTTACGTCCTACCTTCCCTCCTCCTCACTCTCATTTCTATTTTCACCCCGCCGTGGTGGTCTAGTGACTAAGGTACTCGGCTGCTGACCCGCAGGTCGCGGGATCGAATCCCGGCTGCGACGGCTGCATTTCCGATGGAGGCGGAAATGTTGTAGGCCTGCGTGCTCAGATATTGGTGCACGTTAAAGAACCCCAGGTGGTCGAAATTTCCGGAGCCCTCCACTACAGCGTCTCTCATAATCATATGGTGGTTTTGGGACGTTAAACCTCGCATATCAATCAATCAAAGCGTCCGGCGATTTTATTTCAAGTCTGGACCATTGCACAGGAGGGGGTCGAGAGTTTCTACACAATGGCAATTATCACTGTTGGGGGGTCAGCCATACCAATGCAATGATTTAATGAATTGGTGAAGGCAATGTCGACCCACAACCAATACAGCATTGTAGCGTCCCGTCGCGAAGTCTTTGATGGTAGCTGTAATTGAAGTAATGAAGCGAGGTTCCGTGGGCGTCAAGTGGAGTTTAGTAGAAGATTCGAATGCATACGTGTGGTACTATACGCGATGCGGCAAAGTTCTTTTGCGGCATCAAACCTTGACAGGGGTATAAACAGTGTGGGTGCTTTGTCGGGGGCACAACGGGCAGCGTTGTCGGCGAGGTGGTTACCACCAATTGCACAGTGACCAGGCAGCCATTGAAAGATTATGTCATGTCCCATGTTAGTGGCGCGATGACAGATTTCATTGATTTGATATACCATCTGATGGTAGTTCCCGCGTCGTGGACTTCGCATACATTAAGGGTAACCTTGGAGTCGCAGAAGGTAGTCCAATTAGCAGGAGATTCTCGCATAACAAATCTAATTGCGGCTAGAAAGGCGGCAAGCTCGGAGCCCGTAGATCTTGTGACGAGTGAAGTCTTAAACTTGACTGTGATTGACCGAGATGGAATCACAAAAGCGCCCGTCGAACTTCCCGAGACTGAACCATCCGTATAGATATGAGTTCGGTTTTATTACGATATATGCAAAAGGTCCAACGAGATCTGCTTGGGTGCTGCAGATGAAAGGCTAGCCTTTTTGGTTATCCCCGGACTTCAAGGTGTACACGGGGTCTTTGAAGGCACCACTCGGGGCAAAGCAGTATATATGGTTACGGGTGTCAATCTCCAGAAGATGGAATGCTGGTTAGCCGCCACCACTCTGGAGGACTCAGCGTTCGGTCTTTCCAGTGGCAGGCTAGCAAGGTAGTGGTTAGGCAGTCTGGATATATGGCGAATGTGCACCCGAAGTGTGGAGACAGTTATATAGGTCGTAATCGGGTGGTTTAATTGGCAATGACAATAGTTGCGACAATGTTAGCACACCTAGGCAATCCCAAGCATGTGCGAATAACGTGGCCCTGAATGCTTTGCAAGAGCCAGATGTTGGTTTTTCTGGAATTTGAAAGCACGGGTGTGCTATGCCGAAAATACCCCGCTCTGTACAGTTCAAGTATCACTGACACGGATGCTCCCCAAGTTTTACCAGCGAGAAATTTCATTAGATGGGCGATAGAGCCGAGTCTCTTCTTCCAGTGCGTGATGTGAGCACTTCATGAAACATATTTATCAACAATGATGCCAGAAATCTATGGCGTCTCGTATACGAAATTCTGATATTCTCTATGGAAACGGCATACCAGAACATAGCCTTGCGAGTGAGAGAAACTAAGGTGTGTTTCTCGGGAGAAATTCTGAGCCCTCGAGCGCGGAGATACTTCGACGTTGTTGTCACTGCTTTTTGGAGCCTTGCCCGTACCTGGGGTCGCGTCACTGCCGAAGCCCAAATGCAGATGTCATTCGGCGTACACAGAAAGGTTGACTGATCGAGGCAGAACTCGAGCAAGCTCAATAACCATGAGGTTAAACAAAGTAGGGCGGAAAACTCCACTCTGTACGTGGGACGCCCCGAGAGCTGTAATGGTAATAGTGCGGCCTTCTGCAGTGCGCATGAAAAAAGATCTCTTTAGTAAGCAGCTTCCGAATTCATTTAAACATTTCTCCACCGAGTCTAGTATTTTCCAAAGCATCGAGAATGGCGTCGTGCGTTACGTTGTCGTAGGCCCTTTTCACTCCGAGGAGCATAGCAACGGATATGCGCTTGTGGGATTTCTGTTGTTTCACAGACGTCACAACGTCGATGACATTGTCTATGGAAGAACAGCCTCATCGAAAACCAGCCATAGCCTGTGGATATCTATTGTAGCGCTCTAGGTACCATTCGAGGCGTGTGAGGACCATTCTTTCCATTGCTTTTCCCACGCAGCTATACAGCGCAATAGGTCGGTATTATGCGAGGTCAAGCGGCGATTTTCCAGGCTTGAGGATCGGTACAAAGCGGCTGAATTTACACCTTTCAGGAATGACGCCGTCAGTCCATGACTGGTTGTAGCATTCGAGTAGCAGGTCCCGGCCCCGTCCTCCAAGATGGCATAACACAGCATACGTGGTGTCATCCGGCCAAGGTGATGATGAACGCCTGCAAGTAGCTAGGGCCGCGTCCAGTTCCTTGGGTGAGAAAAGCACATTTAGTCCAGGAACACGCGCTACATACAGGAGCATCGCCGAGAACCTCATCACTCATGGTGACCACATCACCCACAATCCTCGTGCAGAAATCTTACGGCAATGTCAACTTGCAGGCGGCTTTGTTGGGGAGCCAGTGGGCTGAATGAATGTCCGTTTGTAGATTCGACCCAAGGCCACGTACCGTACGCCGTATAACCATTTCACCACAACCCACCAGTGTTAGGGCAGCCAGCCGGAAGCTTTGCTTGCCAACCTCCCTGCATTCAGCTTTTCTGTTTCTTCCCTTCTTCATCCATCGCTTGAATCGCGTATGTAAGTAGAGTGGCATTGCGTCGAACTGTGTTGGACTGCTTCATTACTCATTCAGGAGTGTACACAGGCGGGTGCCGTGAATGCGAGGGAGTACGCAACAGCGTCTCAGTTAGGGCAGCTCGTAAAGGCAGGGGAGCAGAACTGGGATAATTAACGAGCGGGGGTGAAACATTGCGGTGTCGAGACGAGCCGCGTCGACAGAACTCTTTTTTTGGCACCGACTTCGGCGAAAAGCACCTGCATTAGTTACAGCCTTCCTGCGTCATTTGTTCGTTTTCTCTACTTTATGTTGGGCGGTGGAAAAGGTCTGTGGGTGCATGAACAGACAAGCTGCATTGCGAAGCCCCAGCGTCACATGCGCTTGCCAGCTGACGCGTCCGCGAACTTGACGCACGTGTGCACGAACCAACTTTCTCCAAAAAACAATGATTACATTTGTGTGGTGATTATCTAAATGAAGTAGCTTGCCCTTATTAGTGCACCGTGCAAGACTACAAGCTTTATTCTCATGACAGGAACAGAGACAGAGTGAGAATATTGCCACGTGCATTTGTTGTTTCAACTTTTCTTTGATTGACGGTTTTCGCCCATGATCAGGAATGCTCAGCGCACTGCGCATTATAGCTCGAGAATGTTCACGATCTTTGTAGATAATTTTGTCAAGATTACACCCACTTCTTGCACATTACAGATTATTTTGGAAGCTACGTCACTGCTAGCGATAATGCTAGAATATTTGATGTCAAGATTATAAATACCGACGCACTTCGCCGCTTGACAGTTGATCGTCAGCAGACGCTGTGTTCGCCGTTATCAGTGCCCGTGCGTTTCTGTAATCTGACCTTTTGTCTCATGGCCACAAGTTCGGCCAAATAAAGTTTTCATCTGAACATCGATTGTGCTCCCTTCGTCCACGTCATGACCCCGTGACAGTGTCTTACATTATGAGAACATTCGTCTGGCTGCATGTGCTACATAGGGTGTCACCCTGATGTCACAAAAGCGTAGGCGTACACAATTGGGTCCCACCGCGGTTGTCTAGTGCTTATGTCGCTCGACTGCTAACTCGACCGTTACGGGATTGAATCGCGGTTTCTGCGGCTGCATTGTAGATAGAGGCGAGAACGTTTGAGGCTCGTGTGCTCAGGTTTAGGTGCACGTGCGGTGCCAAGTAGGTCACGCCGCAGCTGCGCGTTCACGTCACGCTCCTTTTGCAGTGCGTGTTGACCTCACTCTCTCCCTCGCCTGCTGCAAACTCGCCGCTATACCAGGAGCCAACGCCTCATCCGTTCACCCGCAACACCTCCCGCTACCGCCGCTCGCTGCACCTCACACAACTTCGACGTCGAATGTCTGCAGGAACCTCTCAGCGTGCACTTCACCGATAACGTGGCCGTGGTAGTCAAAACGAAATACGCACCAGCTCCGGTCCGTGTCCGCTCTGAAGAAACGACTAGACCTACGCCAGTTATCGCTTTAAACGAATCTTCCAGCGTTCACCGCAGCACCCGCGTTAGCCTCGCTGAATCCGTCACGCCACCCGTGCGCACCACTGATGCTTCGCATCCAATCAGGGCTGCCTTTCGGAAGGTGGTGTTTTGGTGCTTGATTATTTTGTTTCAAAGGCATACCTTCCTTTTCAGTTCTTTCTTCTGGCTTCCGTGGCTAGAAGAAACGTGCTGACAACACTACCTTATATATATTATTCCATTGCAAATGACTGGAATTAGACACGGCTAAACAGGAAAACGGGGACAGTGCGGAACTATCGTTCCATAGAATGTAACCGTTATCAATATTACAAACTAAATCTGACACCGATGGAGGCGCAAATGCTGTAGGCCCGTGTGCTCAGATTTGGGTGCACGTTAAAGAACCCCTAGATGGTCGAAATTTCCGGAGCCCTCCACTACGGCGTCTCTCATAATCATATCGTGGTTTTGAAACGTTAAATCCCACATCATTAAACTAAACTTGACACATAAACACACGGATATCGAAATGAAACCACTTGCGCTTATATAGGAAATATGCGATACGAAAGAGAACAATCAAGTTTGGTGTATCCATCTGAAGTAATTGTGTCATCCTAAAGGGTTTCACTCTAGAAAAACGTCATTTCGAATAAAAATAATAAAACATTGACAAAACCATAATGACTACCAATCAACATAGCAGGATTATATTATCACCCCTTACACCCGGAATCCTGAATCTCAAAGAATTCGTCGTAAAATCCCGCACAGCTATGTTTCCTTTGTTTTTCGTTACTACACTCACTTCCGTCTCCCATTGGTTGCGATCCCCTTTTATGCAATTCTAACTTCAGCGCAACATCATGAAAACTGTAAGCCTGGAAATGTAATTTTGCGATGGTGCATTTCCGCTTCATGCATTTAGCATGTAAATGTAGCTGAATGTTGGTTTGTTTGCGCAAGAATTAAAAAAACATCTAAGTAAACAAACCATCCCGCTAAAAAAAAAAACCAGATTCGGGAAGACAAATCTGTTTTGCGGTGCAGTACTCAAAGAAAGCCTCGCTGAGATATGAATTATGTTCAAGCCTGATGAGCTCTTGGAAGTAGCTCGGTATGCATTGTACTCTTGAAAAAAAAACCCACTGATTTGATATCTGAAGAACCATATCCTTAATTTCAGTGTGCGTTTTCGAAGGCGGTTTTATTCGTGATTATTTTTGTCTGGCACACGTTGTGAATTCCAATTTTTGATGGCTTAACTCAGCCCAGGCCAAGGATTATATGCTGAGAATATCCATAAAAAAGATTACTAGAGAGTTCGTATTTGCTGTGGTTGGAAGGATAACGTTCTTTGTTTACATGGCGTAGGTAATTTTGATGCAGCGTCGTGGAAATGTCTTCGCAAGAAGCGTACAATCTCAAAATCTAACAAACGAAAGTATCACTTATAGCTCCTTTCGTTTTGTTTTCTGAAACTTCTTAAGAATAGCATTTTTAGAATTAGTGGGGACTCAGTGAAGTGAAAAACTCAAAACGCACACGTAAAGGCAGTGCGTATACGACAAGAAAATGAAATTCGACAGACGCCACAACTCTATGCGTCACAAATGATTAAAATAACAAAAAAGTTATTAAAAAATATTCATTGCAAAGTGCCTGCACAATGTCTAAACGTCAGTGCACATCTCAGATATATGTGCTTGTTTGTTCTTTTTTTTGTTTTTAGCACCATTCCTGTCGGCTTCTGTTCCAGTTGTTAGCTATAGCAGGTTTCTGTTTTCAATTACAATACATAAATCATCAGCGCACGCAGAACATAACTAAACTTTATTATTCCTCTTACCTTATTGTGCATAGCTTTTTGTAATTTTATTCCTGCTGCCTACACCTCTCCAATTTCAAAGTTGTGACGGTAAAATAGACAAAAATAGTGTATCGTAAAAGTTTGGTGCTCTGATGCGGCGACATGACTACGCGACACATTTACTTCAAAGCAAAACAAGCTTTGCACTAGTACCCAAGTTTATACACGATTAGGAAAGGTTTGCGTCAGCCATATCGAAAGAGGTCGTAAAAAAAGTAATGGGGCCAATCCTCTGAAGTCCGAATTTCGTCCGTTCTTTGAATGTGAGAAAAACAGCCCCTTAACCACTGTTACAAAGAAAAGTATAAATGAATAAAGAAATAAAGCAGAGAATACAGCGACACTTGTTGCTGTGTCGTCTCGGGTGGAGACAACAACCAGAACATTTGGACGACTCGTAGTTCAAAGTTGAGATGGCGTAAGTCAGAAAAATAGTCCCTACTTCAACAACGAGATTTCCCTAAAGCAGAACTTAAAATTTGAAGAAAAACCTTTATCTAGGCGAATTTTATGCCGCTTACTACGCACACGCTGTACGAACTGTAATCATAAGGTTACTGAAACAGTTTTATTTTAGTTTGTTTTTATGGTCAACTATGGCATGAAGCTCAGTGCCTCGAAATGGCCTCACAGAGACGTGTACAATAACGAGGGGGGGGGGGGGTGAGGTGTACTATAAGAGAGTGACCTGTTATTTTTCAAGAGTGAGCATGCATTTACGGAGCTAATGTCATGTCCTCAGTCTTCTTTCCTTTCACTGCATCACATTGGGAATGCATAGCTGTCATTTATTTCTGGCGGATAGATAGATAGATAGATAGATAGATAGATAGATAGATAGATAGATAGATAGATAGATAGATAGATAGATAGATAGATAGATAGATAGATAGATAGATAGATAGATAGATAGATAGATAGATAGATAGATAGATAGATATTAGATAGATATTAGATAGATATAGATAGATAGATAGATAGATAGATAGATAGATAGATAGATAGATAGATAGATAGATAGATAGATAGATAGATAATAGATAGATAGATAGATAGATAGATAGATAGATAGATAGATAGATAGATAGATAGATAGATAGATAGATAGATAGATAGATAGATAGATAGATAGATAGATAGATAGATAGATAGATAGATAGATAGATAGATAGATAGATAGATAGATAGATAGATAGATAAGATAGATAATAATATAGATAGATAGATATAGATCGATAGATAGATAGATAGATAGATAGATAGATAGATAGATAGATAGATAGATAGATAGATAGATAGATAGACGGACGGACGGACGGACGGACGGCGACGGACGGACGGATACGGTCAAATTCAGTGAAGGTCGTTAAGAAATGCGTCGCATTTGAAAACATTTTGGATGGAGAGAGGCCCACGGTGCTTTAAAACTTTAGAATCTAACGCTACATCTAGACAAACACAGTCCCGCGTTTGTTTCATCGCCGCCTGGGAAATTTGGCTGATCAGTTCTTGTTCTAGATAACCTTTTCCTGTGGCTCATCCATATTGTAGAGAATTGGCCATTAATTTAATAGTCTCATAAAATCTTACGGTATTTTAATATAATGGAGGTTGTAGAAAGAAAAATAGTACGAATGCATGCAAATAAATTTTGTTACTCACTCAAATGTACAAAAAATAATATCTGTTTATTAATATTAGATAATGAATAAAATCAATGCCATATCTGTAAAAAATAAAAACTATGCATGTGTCGACTTATATAGGTTGGTTATAGATTAGTGTGTTTGTCTTTCGATTTCATACAGATAATTGTCTTGCCACGCGAACTTTCGCAATGGTGAACCCAGAAAGTAAAGGCCACAAAAAACAGAATCACAGGCACGGATGAATTCATTCGCATAGCACGCGAAGGACTTTTTAACTTGGATCAACGAGCTGTAGTATACCGCCTACTAGTCAAAAAGAAATTATCTATAGTTCCTAGCTTCACTAGAAAGCGCAGGTTGGAGAAGGAGCCTGATCATACATGTGTTGACAGAACTTAGGTTTCGGCAACCGACAGTGCAGCCTCATAGTTAAGGAGCTTTAGAATAACGTTTGCAGACGCTGCGGGTGTTGCGGGCATAGCGGGCGCCATGTGAGCTTTAAAATAGCGTTTGCTCCACTTAGGAAAAACGTCTAGAGACTTTCACCCCAACCGCAAACCCAAATGCACGGAGGCTACACACAGCACTTCGCGGGCCTCGCGGGCCGCAATTGCCGCCAACTATTTCGGATTTCCTGCACGCGGGTCGCAAACGCGAGCGATGGCTCGCGTTACTACGCATGCGTAGTGGCAGTGACCGCACCGCAAGGACTCGCCGTGCGCTATTCTAAAACTCCCTATTGACACCTCTAGTTCACGTGTTTCATAATATGATCGGCACGAGGGATTCAATAAAGACATACTCTGTGAGCTTGTTTGTCAGTACTGTACCTGCAAAGCTTTCCATAATGATACGCCTGCGAAATCGCGCAGCTGTCGCATAAGCGGCTGACTAGTTCTTGTTCGCCTTCTATGACGTGCCCCTGTTCGTGTTCATCGGTAATTACGCTTTTTCCTTCGCAATGTCGAAGCCGCAAGATGGAGCATGAATTCAGCGAAGTGAATCAAAATGAACAATAAAGACACCGCTCAGGACCGAACACATGACCTGCCGGTGAGTTCTAAAAAATAGACACCAGAACAGCAGCGCAGGACACATGGCTAGAAGATAATAGGACGAACACTGAAAATTGAGTGATTCGGAGAAAGGCAGGAGGAGAGTTCCTTTAATTGGCATCATTGTGTCGAAACATTTGCGCTCTACTAAACAGCCTTTGTTTCGGGTGAAACGGGCGTTTACCTTTCGCTGACAGTGGATAGTTAGCCTAATGTATCTGAGATTCGCCGTTTCAAACTTTGAGTTCTTGTCACTAGACACTTAATTAAATATACGCAGATATGTGTAGAACTTCTTAGTGTAGGTGTCATATTATTCCTTAGGCGTCAACGACCTAATCATTACACACACCTACGCAGACCTGTTCGTAGAAGATCTCATCTTACTTTTCTTTTTCGTCTGTAACACTCCACTCCTCAACTGAAAAAAAAATTCATAAAACAGCAGTTGGCTAAGCCAATATTCAAACCTCACTTATTACCGAGGGTGTTCGCATATAGCCTTCGCATCATTGCTTTCATCCACCCGTTCTAATTAGAAATGCGTAATAACCTCTACAAGAGAGTAGGATGGCGTGACTCATAGTTGGCGGTAACCCGTTACCAGTAGTGTCGTCACCGGTAGGGCGTTACTTTTTTTCGCTAACTTAGTAGACTGTAAGCAGCGTCGTGGATCGTCTGATGACCTTCTCTCTCCTTTTTTTTCAACGTCTCTTTTCTCTCATCTTTTATCCCCCTTATCCCCTTCCCCAGTACAGGGTAGGCAGTCGGTCTGAGAACTGGCTAACCTCCCTGTCCTTCCTCTTTTAATCCTCCTCCTCCTTAGTAAAGTACTCGTTACAATTTTAGAACTGTAACGAGTACCGTACTTGCGTTACAATTTTTCGCTAACATCTGGTGGCGTGTTACTCAATATTTTTTTTTTGTCGTGTAGGTGCCATTTTTCCAGAGATCACTGCGATTATTTATTTTGTCGCTGCGTCGGATAGCTGTCCGACTGCAGGTTTTCATAAAAAAGCGAGGGTGGAATCACTATTTTTTGTAGAAATTGCGGGCAGAAACTTCTCAAACGCCCCAAATATTTATTTATTTATTTGCAATACTGTCGACTCCAATGTTGGAGTCATTACAGAGGGCACATTGCAGGTAGTATACATTCATGAAGAACAAACAATAACATTCCAACTGACATACGGGATTCCTTACATTATTGGTGAAAAAAAAAACAAGAAAACAAGGTACAAGGAATAATGAATTATATCCCGGCTGCGGCGGCTGCATTTCCGATGGAGGCGGAAATGTTGTAGGCCCGTGTGCTCAGATTTGGGTGCACGTTAAAGAACCCCAGGTGGTCTAAATTTCCGGAGCCCTCCACTACGGCGTCTCTCATAATCATATAGTGGTTTTGGGACGTTAAACCCCACATATCAATCATCAGGAATAATGAAGTATCCGCATAATTAAAAACAGGAAGATAATCGCACCAAAATGTGTTATACAATGTTATAAGAATATGTAGATATGGAGCGCATCTTTATTATCGGCACAACCATCATCACCAGCAAGCGCATCCGGCAAACCATTCCACATTTTATTTGCGCGAGGAAAAAGAAAAAAAAAAGAGAATGAAACGAGAAACATAAATTTGAAACGCACCACATTTTTCGGTTCACATGATATCAGAGAGCAGGACAGAAGACGGTGACCGAATCAACAATATGCGCAGTTTTCTAGCAGGAAACTCAGGAAACTCAGTACTTTCTGACCTGCTACAGTGCGCCGTGCAAAAAAGAAAAAGAAAAGAGGAAAATAGCAAAGGTATGTGAAGCATTGAAGCACTACTGTAGATTACGCATGGTTTCTAACACTGCGGTGAATGTGGATAGTGTATCGGCATTAGTAGCATTTGCATTCAGTTTATTCCATTCGCGTATTGTTAGTGGGAAAAACGATTTTCCAAAGACGTCACTGTTTGAGGAATATTCTTGCAGACTGTATTTGTGCTTATGACAAGTAGAGCGTGACTGTGAAAATGTGACGTACTTAGACACATCTACCTTGTAGTGGCCATGTAACAACTATTACAAGAACCTCAGACGTGCCTCTTTTGCCCTAGTAGCTAGTTTTTCAATGCCAGAAGATGCCAGAAGGTTAGTGGGAGAATCTGTACGTTTGAACTTGCTGTGTACAAACCGTATGGCTTTGCGTTGTACTGCCTCTAATTTACTAATACCACTTAGCGTATAAGGAAACCAAACTACGTTGACATATTCTAATACTGGTCTTACGAACATGGTATAAGCCAAGAGTTTTGCGGGCGCTGGTGCAATTCTAAGTCGTCTTTTTAGGTAGAAAAGTTTACGCAGTGCGGCCGCAGTGACGTTAGCTATGTGTGTATCCCATCTCAGGTCAGACGTTAATGTAATGCCTAAGTACTTATGCTGCACAACATTAGTCAGTGGTGAACCATGAATGGTGTAGATGAATTGTGATGGATTCTGCTTACGTGTTACCGTCATAGCTGCGGATTTTTTTTCACATTGATGGACATTTGCCACTTAGCGCACCAATCTGCTAGCTTGGTTAGACATTCATTGAGATTAATGTGGTCTGTGTAGCTGGTTACCTCCTTATAAATAATGCAGTCATCTACAAACAGTTTGATATTACAGTCAATGTTTGACGTGAGGTCATTTATGAAAATTAAAAATAATAGTGGTCCCAAGACGGAACCTTGAGGGACCCCAGAAGTTACTGGGACTATGTTTGATATATGACCTTCATACTGCACGAACTGTGAGCGAGTTTTTAGGAAATTTTCTATCCAAGAAAACAATAACCCCTCTCCTATCGCACTTTTCAGTTTAATTAGTAACTTTCTGTGACATACGCAATCGAAAGCCTCAGAGAACGGCTGCATTTCCGATGGAGGCGGAAATGTTGTAGGCCCGTGTGCTCAGATTTGGGTGCACGTTAAAGAACCCCAGGTGGTCGAAATTTCCGGAGCCCTCCACTACGGCGTCTCTCATAATCATATGGTGGTTTTGGGACGTTAAACCCCACATATCAATCAAAGCCTCAGAGAAATCAAGTAAAATTATGTCTGTTTGGCCACGATTATTTATGGTAGAAACTAGATCATGAACTACCTCCGTTAGCTGCGTAACAGTGGACAGGCCACTACGAAATCCGTGTTGATTAGGAGACAAAAATTTTATTTTCTCGAGAAAAACAGTTATGTGTTTGAGGATGATATGCTCTAGCAGCTTACATGAAATGCTAGGGAGGGATATCGGCCGGTAATTTGAAACCAATGACTGTTCTCCTGATTTATGAATAGGTATTATTTTTGCAATCTTCCAGTCATCTGGCAGCTGGGATGAAGTAAGCGACTTTCGAAATATTAACCCAAGAAACTTGCTACACCATTCCGCGTACCTCTTAAGGAACTCGTTAGGAATATCATCTGGACCACTCGATTTTTTAGGATCTAAGTTAAGAAGCAAGTTCAGTATTCCTGTATCTGTGACTTCTAGGTGATCGATGCTTGGCGAATCGAGGGATAACACTGGAGGAGTGGCACCATTATCAGTCGTGAACACTGATTGGAAAAAAAAATGTTGTATTCGTTAGCCTTTTCCGTTCTTTCCCCTGAATCCGTGTGCGACTGTGTATTATTGCTAGTGCGAAGGTATCTCCAAAATTTGCTTGGATTGCTTTTAATAAAGCTTGGAAGTGTAACACTAAAATAATATTGTCTGGCAGTTTTCTTTTTTTGCTTAAACTCTGATTTTGCGCACTGCAGCTTCTGTTGAATGGATGATTTACACTTATGGTTTTTCGCAGCCACACGCAACCTTTTTAATCTACGCTTGGCCTGGATAACCTCACGTGTTATTCAAGAATTATTCCCTGGAGCTTTCTTGTGTTTCTTTGGTATGAAGTTAGTGACACAGTACATAACAGTAGATTTGAAACTTAGCCAAAGTAGGTTAGTATCACTGGATGCGTCAAAAGCTAGCTGCAAAACGTTTTCGAACTCATGTGCGAGATGGGTTAATACGCTGCTATCGTCAGCTTTTTTGAAATCAATTACAGTTGATCCACGCTGCTCACATGCAATACTGGAGTCAAGCGGCAGCAAGCATATGACTATGTGATGGTCTGATATGCCGTCAACTACGTCAGTGCGAACACGGTCTTCCGGGAAGTGCTGACTAATCAGTATCAGATCTAATATGCTCTCGGCAGTGTTCTGTAAGCGGGTTGGAGATAACACGATTTGCTGAAGGCTAATGTTCAACATTAAGTTTATAAGAGCGTCCGAGGCAGATGATGTGTGGTTTAGCGTAGTCCAGTCAATGTTTGGGAGATTGAAATCTCCCATAAGCAGGACACGAGAGTTGCGAACATGACGCTGCATGAAGTCATGAACTGCAGTTATGCATTCGTGTCCGGATGACGGACCCCGATAAACGCATCCAACGAATATAGAAGTGCTATCGCAAAGAATCCGGCAGAAAATTGCCTCAGCATCTGTTACAGCTGGAAGCGATACATATGAATGGCATTTCTTTATGAGTAGAGCGACGCCCCCGCCACGAGAAGGTCTATCCTTACGGATAACGTAATAATTTGGAGGAACAACTTCACTATCGTATATCTCGGAAGAAAGCCATGTTTCAGTGACACCTACTATATCAGGACTGTATTCTAGTAGAAGATTTTCGAGAGCATCTATTTTGTTTAGAACACTTCTTGCGTTAACATTCAATATAGTCAAGGCTTCGATTTTGCGTGTAGACGAGCTTGCCGAGTTTGCGGTCTTGATTGCACCTCGTCCTTTTTTTGGGCGATAACCTTGTCGTTCTTTTCTTCATCCCAGGTAAAGGCTTGGTTATTAATGAACAATTTGTCAAACACTAACGACACCTTCTCCTTCTTTTCTCGATTTTCTTTGGCGCTGTTCCATAGCCTTCGCCTTATGTCTCGGATTCTAGGCGAAAAGTCTTCTCCGATTGAGAAGCTGGTGTTTTTCAGTTTGTATCCGCTTTTAAGTATCGATGATTTCTGCCTAAAATCTAGCAACTTGAAAATGACTGGTCTATTTTTGTTCCGTTCCGCTCGTCCTAGGCGGTGTATTCGTTCGATAGAAACTCGTTCAAGGCCGAGGGTGTCCTGAAAATAGTCTTATTCACTGCTTGTTCAAGAATTTCACTCGTCTCTCCGTCAACTTCAGGTAGGCCATAAACAATTAAGTTCGATCGCCTACTTCTGTTTTCTAGGTCGTCGACCTTCCTTTCCAGCAATTCATATGCACGTTTCATGCTGACAAGCTCATTCTGACAGAGACTAACCTTCTCTTCGAGTCTTGATAAAACGTCTAGCTTTTTATCAATATCGACAAGACGCTTTTCCTTGATGAACTTAATATCCGCGGCGATTTCTTTTAGTGCGCTTGCGATTTGATCTTGCGCAGGTCCCGGGTTAGTCTCGATGTCTTCCCCTAAGAGTAGTAATTTTCGCAAAAACATCCTAACACAACATGGCATACAAGAAAACCGTGGGCACGGTAGCACAAGCAAAAAAGGATCGTCAGAGCGTATACATTTTCCGTATTTCTTCCTCACCTGCACAAGGAAGACGAACGGGTTATCAGACGTCCGCATGCCTGAAGTGCCACCGTGCCCAAGAAGCGTCGAGTGCGCTGCACGGGCTTTTGTAGGTGAGCTGGTGGGTGGTCCTGGGTGCTGATCATGCGCAGTCAGAATCAGGATCGGTAACGGCGAATGATGAGGCGACATCTCCGATGACGTGCAGGACGGGATTGTTGGCAAATATATGTGAGAGGTTTTGGGCATTCTCCACACAAAGCTTCAAGAAAGCTGTGATATCCGCCATGACAAACTTTAGGACATGATTTTCATGAAATTGAATTGTAGCAGGTGGATCGCTGGCCCCTGTACCTTTCCATGCCCAAAATACTGGCTGCCCGAAAAGGAGGCGCATGGACTGCTTTACTCCATACCAGGTGCTGATTGTCACGCTTCGTACGCGGGGAAAGCAAAATACTTCTTCGACAGTCTACGGCGACATAAAACCGACGTCTGCAAGATCGAGTGACACGGGAGTACACTCACTCATTACAGCGTGGTGCACGACCACCGCATCAAATTGTGCAAGTTCGAAATCGTGGAGCCCGAATGATAAGCGGCTTTTTGCGAGACCCTGGCCCCTCCAGGAGACAACTGGTAACTTTACCAGTTTACGCTTGCACTCCCGATGAAACCTTCCTGAAGGAAATTCTGCACATCATGAACAATAAGCGTGACGCCATGGAAGGAGGAGGAGGATGAGAAGGAGGAGGAATAAACTTTATTATAAGAAACCAGCAGGTTTGGGTTGCCGGGCCTAGGCCTCCCATGCGGGGACGTCAAAGACTAGCCTCGACGCAGCCTCACGGGTGTGCAGGGTCGCCCAGGTTTGGTCGTCAAGAGCGGTGCTCCACAGAGCCTCATGGAGCTTCGGCGAAAGGGTCGTGGTGTTAGTGTCTGTACTGTGCTGGGCACTCCCACAGCATCTGCGGAAGCGTAGTCGGGCGAGTGCCCCAGCACCGCGAGTGGGAGGTTGGGTACACGTCCGACAATATGAGGAATAAAATGGGAGGAATAAAAACTTAAAAAAAATGCAAGTGAGGCGCGAAACGTCTTTTTTTTTCTTTTGAAGAAAAAAACCGCTTTTTCTTTTTTTTCTTACTACCTTGGTTGGCTAGGTTTCTCGCTACCCTCCATTTTAACTGAAGCTCGCTAATACCGCTTCCACACGAACACTGCGGCTACCAATAGTTACGGGCAGCTGCGGCTATAGAATGACTCCCGTTTGAGAGGGGGAGGAGAGGGGGAGTTAGTGAAGGCGTTTGATATTCATACCATCGTTCTTCATGTCCATCACCCTGTGAGCTCGTGTTCCTCGAGGTGTGGTAGTCTCAACAAGCCTTCGTGGCCAAACAAAGCTCGCGCTGACCATTGCGTCACTATCTCTCTCTCTCTCTCTTTATCAATATATATATATATATATATATATATATATATATATATATATATATATATATATATATATATATATATATATATAGTATAACTCATCCCCTGATGAAGGGAGGTCCCCTCCCGAAACTGTTGGGAAATAAATATATTTATCCTTGTTGACAACGCTCCCGTTGTGCCATATCCATACCTTCACGAAGACTAACTGGCCCATTGAATTATTACTCCCACTATATATATATATATATATATATATATATATATATATATATATATATAATATATATATAGTACGTGTCTCGCAGCTACTTCAACCAGGTGAAGCTCTAAACTCGTTACACTGCTTTAGATCTATTGTGACTATTATGAGCGCTGAACGTCGTCCCATAACCCCGTTGTCCTTGTACGCTCGTTGACACCCTCTTATTAGACTAGACGCCACGGCTGCTTCGACTGCGTTCAGCGACGAATGCAATTTTCTGTAAGGAGTGTACTGGCTGAGTGGCGTGGTGACGACGTTGCCTTCATAGCAAGAGCCATGAATTATGTCGTAAGTCACTCTGCATAAGAGGTTACCGCTATAGCACTCACTTCTCATTATATGCGGCTCTGAGAAAACCCGCTCTTGAGAAAGCCTTGATGTCTACTGTCGTACAATAAAGTTTGTCTCTGAGAATTTGTAGATACGTTCATTTTCGTTGTGGAGGACTAAGGTTGCATGGGCAACTCAAGCTAGAATGGATTCGTGGTGGTGCAGGTTCCTCTATGTATTATTACACTCAAACTCCTGAACACCCATCCCATCATCCCTGCTTGCCTCTTCCACTCTTCTCAAGTCTGGTTGAGTAATATCTGTAGATGTCTTTGGAACTGATGGCGAGAACCGCGACGACCATATACGTAGTACAAATTTAAGCAGAAAGCTTTCCCAACGATATGAGACGGCCACTACTATCATTTC